>CAKALU010068822.1:18458-89682 GCA_916700995.1 Hozukius guyotensis | reverse complement strand
ATATAATTCATTTAGCAAATTACAATATTTAGATATTTAAAAAGAACATGCCTGTAAATGAAAGAAAACAATAAAGAAGTAATTAATGTTTGTTGTCAATAAAACAAACAAACAAATAAAAAACAATTAATAATATATTGCAATATCAAAGGATAAATGTAAAAAAAAAAATTAAAAAAAACCCCATGAAGTAGAGGAGTAAATAAAAGGCAGAGTGTGAGTTACACCTATTATGTGTTGTTGTTGTGGTTGTCTCTTAGGCTGTGACATGCACTGACATATCCTGCAGCTTCTATAGCGATGACACTA
This sequence comes from Hozukius guyotensis, assembly GCA_916700995.1. Classification (NCBI taxonomy): domain Eukaryota; kingdom Metazoa; phylum Chordata; class Actinopteri; order Perciformes; family Sebastidae; genus Hozukius; species Hozukius guyotensis. Next base: position 89,373 of record CAKALU010068822.1, on the reverse strand, counting down.
TTTTCTCCAAGTAGATGTTTTTTATTTTATGTTGGTCAGAGAGGGAATCAAAATCTTGGAGTTTACATTTAATTTTTGTAAAAAACATTTTTCCTAATTTCTTCATATGTGCTACATTGTAGCAGGAAATGTTGCTCTGTCTCCACCTGTCTCTGTGGACAGAGCTGACACAGCCTGTCTTCTCTAGGCAGCAAGGTCTAGGTAGCCACTCTATGTTCCTCTCTTTATGGGGAGAAAGGGGAACACAAGTTTGAGACTTACTTCTCTGGTTTCTGGCTTTGAGAGAGAGTATCTCATGTTCACAAATATTGATTGATCTTTACTAGGCCATGGAAATAACATATTGGAATTCTTAATTTGGATGGTGTTCCCCTTTTAATGCCATCTTTTCTGGTGGTTTCATCATAATGGTGATCCACACACAGGTGCTTTACCTTCTGAACCCAACATTTATAAATCACCTATTTCTGTAATATTATCAGAATTATATCAGTTCTGCAAGTTGTTATCTTGTTTATATGTGCTAACAAATGATAACAGCTGCCCTGAAGAGTAGCTCAATGATTCAGAAAAATGCCTGAATTTAGGAGATGTACACTTTTGCCAGTAAGAAGGGTCACATAGAAAAATGCCATCGCTGAGATGGTGTTTGACATACATCAGTAGGTAGGGTGTCTATGAAGTCTGTAAGCTCAGCTGTGCATCCTCCTCCTCCATTCACACCATGATGCCATACTGCTGTAGCACAACAAACACAAACAGACCAGCTGCTGATGGCAGTCTTGTGTAACGGTCTTGGATATTGTAAACTGGATTTGTTCTATAACATAACATAACACTGACACTAACACATATGCCGACTGTGACTGTCAATGTTCAGCCACGTGATGTGATAACATTTTCTCATCGTGGTTGTCATTACGAAAGCTTCTATTTTAGTTTACAAATGTAAGGCAGTGCTGTTTGGAGTCGCTGTCCTAAAGTCATCTGCCTACATTTGGCTCCCTCACTGTAGTCTTATGACTTTGTAATTAAGTTTTCTTGTTGCACTCTGCAGACGTCCGGTTAGAAGAGTTTGTGTACGAGAAACTGGAGAAAAAAGCCCCTACGCGAATGAACAACCATGATCTGCTGGGCCAATCCATGATCGACTCAGGAAGTGAATTTGGTCCCGGCACTGCCTATGGTGAGTGATAACACTAAGTTGCCTGACATACTGGGACTTAAAGGAACATTTAACTCCTGCTGTATTCTGGTAAACTTTGCCTGTCATACCACATTTTTTTAAATCATATTTCTGCAATGTTGATAAACGTATTCCTCCCCTACAATATTGCTTAATTCATGGAGCATAAAATGGTTGAAAGCTTCTAGCTATTAAGGTTTAGTTGTTGGGCAAGCTTGCATAAAATGGTATTCCCGTATTCTCTCTAGTAGGGCTGGGCAATATGACGATATATATATATCATCAAAACGATATAAAAATGTCCATCATATGTATTTTTCTATATCTTTTCTATCGTGATATAAGCTAGGTCTTTATTTATTTATTTATTCTTTATAATTTCACTTAAAAAACTTTATTCATTTTGCACTCAAGTTCTTAAAATGAGAAAATACTCAGTACTTTTCATTTATCATGTATTTAATTCACACAGGAGTATACAAAAACAGACCTTAACATGTGGTTATTTCATATTTATTTACTGAATTACCAGAAAACATGCAATATCACCATACTGTATATATATTGTGGTCGTGAAATGACCTATATCTTGATAGAAATTTTGGCCATATCGCCCAGCCCTACTGTCTAGTGTAGACTTTGAGTAAAGGCTTTTGACAGTTTGTGAAGAACTTTTGAACACCACTCTTCTGTTATGATTTTAAACATCAGCATCATCCCCTGCCGCAGTCTTTCGTAGTCATCGTCATTCCTCAGTCGCGGCCTTGGTTTCTTGCTGCCTTTGAACAGCAGCACTTTGTACGTGTCCACAGGCCTCTGTGTCATCTCAAGACGGAAGTATGTAATTAGGCCTTAGCTGAGACTGTGGTGCCACATTGTACAGTGTCCTTCTATTGGGAGTGAAGCTGTGTTTGTGCTGTTGGCCGTTACAGGAAATGCTCTGATAAAATGCGGTGAGACGGAGAAGCAGATCGGCGGGGCAGAACGGGAGTTAATCCAAAGCGCTGCCATCAACTTCCTGACACCTTTCAGGAACTTTCTGGAGGGCGACTTCAAAACCATCCTGGTGAGTTGGACTGCTGGCTACAGGTCTCAAATCACTTTCACTTTTCACTGAACTTTGAACTTTTATATGGACCTGACTCTCAGCACTAGTGGCTGTAGAGTGTAGATGAGTATTATAGTCTTGATGACTGTCCCTCTCTATTTCGCAGCCTTGTTAATCAGATATCATATTGAACTCTGTCCAGTATCTTCAATTCAGTTCGGAAGTTAGTCTAAAAGATATTTAATTCTACATTGTCAAAAGTTTGTAATTGTTTTTTGAAGTGAAAAAATTACAAAAAAAGAAAAATTGGTTCAGATCTGGCGTCTATTTGGAGAAAATATAGAACTGCCCCAAACAGCACTATAGTAGGATTTCCTTCCACAGGTGATCCACAATACCTGTACTTGTAAGTGGGGCTCAGCAATATGAATCATAGTACTTTGGGGTCATTACAATCATCACCATTTAAAGCTGCAGTTAAGTTTTAGTTCATGCAAACATAACACTTCCTGTCGCTCAGAGTTAAAAGCTTTTCTCTGGCTTTTTTTGAACAGCCATACAAATAGCCTTTAGTGAGTGAAGATGGCCAACTTACAGATATATTAAAGACATTCAGATGCTTTTTTTGTTACCAGATGAGTTTTAAATATTACAGGGTGAAATGGTAAAAGGAGAAACGGCAACAGTGAAGTGGTTAGATGAGGAAACGTGCCTCAGATTTTTAGGAGTATCTTCTTCTGTATTTGACCCTGTGCACCTGTTTGAAACCGATGAAACGTACACCATTAGACCTTTTATTAAATGCCTCCAAACATCCTGCACATTACACGTGCGGTTCTACTAAGAATCCTAACATTATTGTTCCTTCTCCCATCTACCATAAAGTGGGTGAATACAGCAAATGCACATCTTATCTGCAAGAAAATTGTGACGGTACATGGTGCACAAACCTATGAATTTTCTGAGGGTTTTATTGTGTTTTTGTGTCCAGAAAGAAAGGAAGCTACTGCAGGTCAAACGTTTGGATTTGGATGCAGCCAAAACCAGGCTAAAGAAAGCCAGGATGGCTGATGCCAGAGCTGTGGTAAGCACACACACACTCACAGACACATCATCATCAGCAATGCAACCCTATATTTTATCGCATCTGGATGTTTTTCCGTGATTTTAATGCAGATTAATGAACAGTGTTAGCGAATTCTGCTTTCTCTAAAATCATTAGCCAATTTCCTTTGAGAGGAAGAAAAGCTTTCTGGGCGTCTCCAACTGCCCCTCTCTGTCTGAAGTCACACAAGTCATGACTACAACACTAAGTTACACAACATGGAGTTGATCATTTCATCTCTTGTGACTTGCATACAGTCACATGAGCAGCTATGGGAACTTCAGACTTCCCTTTTTCTGGACAGTTGGTTTCTTGCTGTGTATCCCCTTTTTCTTCTGACATCTGGGTTGAATTTCTCTTTTTCTTTGCTGCTCCTCGCTTCCTTAAATTAAATTCTTTTTACTTTTTTTAAACATTTAACAGAGTATTCATAAGATGCAAGCGCAAACTGACTTAACTAGGAGATTACTAAAGAATTAGTAATTAATAATTGTGAAACATAAGGTGTACTTGGGATCTAACAAAGGAAAAGGACACATTGTGCTTCATGAATGCAACGAACAGCATGTGCGGCAAACAGCATCCCTTTTCAAACAGCATAGAGTCCACAAATTCTTTTTATGTTAGGCTGCAACCTCTTAGTGAACCCATTTATGTTAAGTGTAACTTAACTTTGTAAAGTTAGTCAAATTATAAATAACTAAAACTGAAGAGATCCAGTTGAAATGTGTAGGTTGAGAAGGAAGAAAAACTGTTTTGAGTTGCATCCTAATGAATGTTCACAACCTGTAGCTACAACTAGTAAATTACATTAGATGGAACTAAATTCACCCTTAAAGAAATGTTTTTGCCAAAATGCTAAGTCGACATAGTCAAATTTATATCATACCTATCCGCAGATTATGTCAAATTTTGATTAAATATGTATTTACACATTGAAATAATGGTAGCCTTCTGACTTTGTCACACCATATTTTCCAAATGCTAAACATACTGCAGGTTCTTATGCAGAACTGAAAGTTGTTCTGCTCAATTTATTGATGTGATATGAAAGAAACTTTAACTGGGAGATACTGCCCTCACTCTGGTGGAGTTAGTACTATAAAAAGGGGATTGTACAGTGGTGTTACAGAGTGATGTTTCTTTGGCTGAGTACAGACACCTCGGCTTGCAGAAAGCATTGTCATCAGGTTAGTCGTGGAATTAAAGTTAGTTAATGACAGCTAACCTGCGAAAGCGACAAACGGCCCGGCTAAAAATGAAGAAGCGGCTTCTTGAATGTTTTGTACACTGAGCTTTGCTAATAAGAGCAACTTATTGTAGTATAAAGCCATGTGTACATCTTTGGATTTGAGCTTTGTAAAGGAAACAGTTCATTTAAAGGAACAGTGTGTAACTATTGGCTATTAGCAGAAATTATATTTAATATTCATAACTATGTTTTTACTAGTGTATAATCACATGAAACTAAGAATTGTTGTGTTTTCGTTAGCTTAGAATGAGCCCTTCATATCTACATAGGGAGCGGGTCCTCTCTTCATGGAGTCCGCCATGTTGCACCGCCATGTTTCTACAGTAGCCCAGAACGGACAAACCAAACACTGGCTCTAGATAGGGTCATTCACGTTTTTGCGTCAGCCACCGTAGTTCTCCGCATGCTTGGCACATAGGAGGTTTCAGTTGGTTGCAATCTGCAACCTTGCAGCTAAATGTTGCTAAATCCTACACACTGCACCTTTAATCCCTGTGCCTTGTGGTGTATCAATCACTACCATATTGACCCAATAGAACATGATGATTCAGATCAGTATAAGGCCATCATCAAGTTGGGGCTTGCGGCCTTTAAACATTTTATGTATTCACTGACTGAGGCCTTTTGTTGTGTTGGAATATCTTGATGCACAGATTTTTGTAGTGAAAAATCAGAGTTGTGCTGACCTGCAAGTTTTCATTTACATGTCTAGTTGCAAAACAAATCCTACATTTCATTCTAACCGGCACTTAAAGGTTCTTATTAAGAGTCTGACTTTGTTCAAAGTTGCAGATTGTCTGTCACGACCCTCCCAGGCACGACTGTCTTACAGTTAACAGTGACTGAAGATGATATCTGTAATGACATCAGTATTTATTAACTGAGACAAGACTCGGCTCATTCATGTGCACCAAGAGTGGAGCGCGATGGATGTGCCAGTAAGAAGATAGATGAGACAAATACTCAACTAAGCTGCTGATATTCTACAACTACTCGAGGCGATATCACTATACAGCACAAAGTAATGTCAGACTCATGGATGGACATTAAGACACTGGGCGATATCCCAGCAAAGCTCTTTGGCTGCAGTCTTCAGAGCATCTCGAGTAAATGAGCTGCTTTTGAGCACAATTTTCCACAAATGCTTAAAGTGCAATCCAGCCGAGACGCAGTGAGCCTAATTTCCATCTATTACTTTATCCCTCTTGGAGCCAAGTCATCCCTGTGGCTTCTTAGCATGCTCATTTAATGAAGCTTCTCCAAATAGCAGGGTTGTCTAGTGGTCTAAAAGTGTGTTTAATCCATACAAATAAACGTGTGTCCTGTCAACAATATCTGAGTGAACTTGTTAACTCATGAAAGAGAATACAGGAGGTGTAAATAGTGGTTTCTGCTGGTTAACACCACCACCCTTTAATCTTCGTTTGAAGGACGGTGCTCTTTCACACGGAGACACGCAGATCACAGCGAGCCTGAGGTGGTTCAGTTGTGTGAAAGTTGAGGGATGAGAAATATTTATGTGTGGTTTTTGTAATAGCATGCCATCGCTTCGCCCTCGCACCAACACACAGAGCGTGAAGATGTGTTGCGTTGGCTGTGGCCGTGCAGCAGCTGTAGCTCTAACTACTGTGTCACTGTTTTTGAAAACGCAAAGCAGCAGATGTGAGCAGAGGAAGTGACAGAGGTGAGTGGAATGTTGGAGCCATCTTTGAATTGAACACACACACACACACACACACACCAAACCCCCTGGTAGCGTTGTCAACAGCTGCCGTCTACAGCTTTCTCTATCTCCTCCATGACACATACTGTCGTACCTCCATGGGAATCTTTTGTAGACGAGACCTACAGGAACCAAAATCTGTAGATGTTCTCTCTGTGGCTCTAATGTAAGCTGTGGAGAGTTCAGAACAGTGAGGCCATTGTCCCTGTCAGTCTCAGCTCCGGACCATATGTTTATTGGACTTTTTTAGCAAGTCTCAACAAGCCATTGTTCCGCAGATCTCATATTGAATCCTTTGGCTCAATATGAGGAAAGGGAAACGTTTCCCTCGGCACAGAAACATCATGTTTAGTCGTTCAGTTGTTGTCTTTCCTTGATGTGCCTCTGACTTCCCTGTTCTTGACCCACTGAAGCAATACCATGTCATTTGCACATATACAGACGCTGGCATCATTTTCTTTTGTGGTTGATTGAACTGTTCATTTTTAATTTTTTTTTACTACATTTTACGGACTAACTGGTGGTATATGTTGATATTCAGCTTTTAATTAATTTGATTAATTTAATGCCAAAGGGTTTAAACAATTGTATTTTATGTTGTTTTTTTTCAGATAACAGCAAGTTTTATACCATAGGACACAAAAACGCTATTCAAATGCAGATAATATAGCATATCAGAGGTGGCAATACATACTGGCCTCCTTTTTAAAACGAGGATATCAGCAAACCAATTTGTTAGTCTGAGACATGTTCATTCACTCTTATCTTTTAAAGAGGACCTATCATGCTTTTGTGCTTTTCCCCTTTCCTTTACTGTTATATTTTTTGTGCACGTAAAAGGTCTGCAAAGTTTCAAAGTCCAGGCCAAAGGGAGTTACTCTCCCCCACAGAAACACTGCTCCTGAACTGCCTGAAACGCCTCGCTTGAAGTCCCGCCTTTTCTTCTGTAACGTAGTGATGTCACCAAGTAACACATTTGCATAATACCTGCCTAGCAGACAATTTGGCACGCCCTCAAACAAAGCTAGTTAGAGCAGAGCTGTAGCGGAGTCTGAAGTGTTTTGTTCGGCTGACCAATCACAACAGAGTGGGCCAGCTGACCAATCAGAGCAGACTGGGCTCAAACTGAGCGTTTCAGACAGAGGGTGAAAAGAGGTGCTGCAGCACAGCCGGTATGAGAAAAATAAAGCGTTTTTTGAACATTAAAGCATGTAAACATGTTTGCCCCTGAAAACATGCATAATACGTCCTCTTTAAGCCATACTGTATGTCCTTCGGTCTGTAAAGTGCTCTGATTACAGCCATATATCAACTTGATTTTGCTAGCATGGATCATCATCATTACTCCAACATAGACCCGTGTGTATACAGTGATGCTGTTCTGTAAATATCTAGTTTTGGTTCTTCACTCTCAGGCAGAGCAGGAGTTGAGGATGACCCAGAGCGAGTTTGACCGGCAGGCAGAGATCACCCGACTGCTGCTAGAAGGCGTCAGCAGCACCCACGTATGTAGCCCAGCACAGCACAGCACAGCACACACCTCTTGTTGAAAGGCCTTTCTTCTCTCAGGCTTCTGCTTTAATCATCATTCAATCATTAAACAAATAACATGAAGGGATATTATTGTAGTGCTACCATTTAAGATAATAAAAGGGTTGTTATAGAAAGATGTGTATATCTGCAAATCTAACCTTAAAACATAAAAAAAAAAGTTAGGCTAAGAAATCTATTGAATTCTCCTTTTTGTAAAACTTGAGTTTAGCATGTGGAAAGTTCAATAGAAGCTATTGGTTTACATCTCTCCTTGTGCATTACCAGGCACACCACCTACGCTGCTTGAATGACTTTGTGGAGGCCCAGACTACATACTACGCACAGTGTTACCAGTACATGGTGGATCTCCAAAAGCAGCTGGGCAGGTAAAATACCACACTATCACCTTTCATTTCCTTTTGTCCTGAAAAGCTCCATACCGCACAAATAGTTCATTTCGAACTCTGGTATCATACTGACGGTGTTTCCAGGCAGTTTACACAACAGGTAACGTCACATAGAAGACTGAGATACAAGGGCAGCGCTCATCTCAATATTTGCAATGTTTGCAGAACCTACATTGCTCTTTTCAAATGTAATAGTATTAATATAATCTTACTGCAGGGAGCAGTATGTCATTACAGCCCCCCCAGTTTCTTTTCTGAATGGGTAAATAATTAGGAACCCTTCCTGTAACCAAAAATATTGATGTTAAATGTTCTTTTCACCCCTTTTTTGGGATGCATTCAAAACAGTGAATGTTCTTGTAGGGTTGCATAAGCTTTTCATCTTTCTGCTGAAAGAGGAAAATGACTAATACTTGCTTAATCAGGTACGAGGTCACAGAGAAGCCAGCTTTATCTAATTCTCACAGAGAGAGAGAGCACAGAAATTGGACTGGTAAATAATATACTGTATCAGTGAGGAACACTTAATCACCCAGCTCAGCTTCAGGGTGTCACAGCAGTCTGCAGCCAGTGTTTACCATCTCCCTTTCCTCCCACCAGTTTCCCCTCGTCATTCTCCAACAACAACCAATCGTCGATGTCGGGCGCGGCCAGCATCTCGGTGCCCACCATCCCGGTGTCGGCCTCCCTGCCCAGTGTGTCCGCGGGCCACGGCAGCTCGACAGCATCGGGCGGATTCAATGAGTTGCGTAGCTCCAACGGCAGCCGCAAAGCCCGAGTGCTTTACGACTACGACGCCGCCAGCAGCAGCGAGCTCTCCCTGCTGGCTGATGAGGTGAGCCTGACACGATCATTGCTCCATTCTATCTTGTTACTGTGGAGAAAAACTATCAACAGGGGGGAAAACCATACAAAATTTAAGGATGATTTCAGTATTTCTTTCATTCTTTCTTTTCTTTTTTTTGCACAGTTTGCCGTATTGCACAACTCTTATTTATTTCCATTTATTGTAGTTTTTTACATTTATTTTAATATAAGAATAAACATTTTAACTGTCAAATTAGGAGTCCAAACTCAAACTGCAGTGGAGCAGTTCTTGCACAGTAGCGGAACATCAGCCACTCCCCTTCCTGGAAAAGCAATGAGCTGTCCATTGCAAGCCTGTGGTTGACTAACAATGAACCAGCATTACCTCATTCGTTCTAATACTCACATTCAGGAATATTTTCCAGTCTGCCATTGCATTTGGTGAGCTAACTGTGTGTGGCCTGAACCGCCTTTGATAATAACAGGATTTATAACCAAGCATTTCATACATTTGGTGTCTTTAACAAGCGGAAAACACTGTCTGTAAAGTTGATGTATGTGGAAGACAGAACCTGCCAAAATACAAAATGAATAAAGAAATAAATGACTCAATAAAAAAGCCATTAAATGTACCAAAAATATTAAAAAATAGATGTAGGGATTAATTAATTGATAAAATGTGACACAAATTGATATTTCTGTTTTAATAAATAAACTCCTCATATATGTTTTGTTTGAAATGTGGAGGCTTCACCGGGGCTGGAGAGACAGTCATACCAGGTGAGAAGAGAGCCTGGGCCCGCAGAGCATTTTGGAGACTCCACATCCAGGGGTGCGTGGATAGCGGCCACTCAGCCGTGGGCACGGACCCCGCAGTCCTCCCGCCTTCCCTCTGGTTCTCCAACATGCTCTGCGGGCCCTTGCTTGACTCTCAGCTGCCTGGCTCTATCTCACCGCCCCCAAGCAGCCTCCAGCAGGCCCCACTGTGCTCTTCTCTGCTCCGCCAGAGAACCAGAGGGAGGTCGGCGGCTGGTAGTCTTGTACAGCTTCTCAACTCCCAACTTTGGGGCAAATTTTTGATTCTCCATCAATTTTCATAAAACTGCCAGTATCTATCTTCTCAGAAGTGAAATTAATGATGAAATAACATGTGAAAATTGTAAAAAAAAAAAAAACTCACCGACCGTGTAGCCTACCTTCGGAATACGGGAACAAAAGCGCGCCAAAGACTGGAATTGATGAGCACAGCGTTAGCTAGCTAGCTAGCTAGCTATCTATCTAGCATATGGTCGATCTATGCACTCTGACCCTATGACACACGTTTGAATGACAGCCACCTCATTTGCATAGTGATGCAGAAATGCATGAAGAAATGTAAAAACTAATGTTTAAAGAAAAGAATACAGAAATAAATAATTTGGGGGAAATAAAAAAGGGGGAAAATACTAAGGGAAAGTCATGCATAAATAAATAAATACATACATATTAATAATGAATAAATAAATTCAAAATAATACAAAATAAATGCAGGAATAAATATACATTTAAAAGTTAATAAAAAATTAATGAATTATAGGGAAAATAGAATAGAGTAGATAGGGTAGTAAATACAAAGGCAAATAAAAACAGAAATAATAAATGTATATTAATGCCTACATTTATTTTCAATATTATTTTTGGTTCATTTAATGGCTTATTTATTTATAGAGTTATTTATTTATTATTTTTTTGATTTTGGCAGGTTCCATCCTCCATACATGTAAGCTTTTGCTATATCAGTAATTTGCCTTGGCAAATGAATGTTACATTGATAACGGGGGATACAGTGTACCTGTTAAATAGAAACTGAGACCGTGTCCCTGTCTTTGCAGGTGATCGTAGTCAGCAGCGTCCCAGGCATGGATTCAGACTGGCTGATGGGCGAGCGTGGCACCCAGAAGGGCAGAGTGCCGATCACTTACCTGGAGTTACTTAACTGAGACACCCCCCCTCCCCCCCTTTTACCCCCCTGTAACCAGCTGTGATCTCATATTTATATTGTGTTGCAGGGACAGGCCTCGCCTTCTCTTCCATTCAGTCATTTCAGAATGAGTTATATTTCTATGAAACGGAGTCTCAGTTTTAGCAGACTCGAGCTGGAATGAATACATTTTGAGTGAAGGGAAAGGAAACGGACCCCCCAATCCCTGATTGTGTTTGTATAATGTAACTGCAGTACATTTCTAAAAAACCTGCTTCCATGCCTTTTGTGTTTGATGCCATGCAATCTGCAATATGTGCCAGAACATCTCCCAAACTGTAACTTAAAAAAAAAAAAAAAAATGTTTTTGTTTACATTCTATATATCTCAGATGGTGACCTAAATGCTTTTAATGTGAGGGTTTTATTTCTCTTCCCTTACTGCAAGTTTTTTCAAGTAGAGATACACATTTTTTAAATACAAAAATGCACTTCAGTTTGAAGTGGAGTGTGATGCCAATTATTAAGCCTTATTTTATAATTGATAATCTTATGGTGCAGTAGCTGTTATGGTTATCCAAAGTATGAATCGTTTTTTTTAACATTAAGTATTGTGTGTCAGCTTTATTCCCATGGAGCCATACTGGACAGCGAGTTTAACCCGTTGTTCCAGTACATTTAATTGATAAGCGAGGCGGAGTAAGGGCAGTTGTAACCTGCTGATAACCAGGCAGTTGCCAGACATCAAGTGCCTATCACAATGAACCGGCCTTTCTAAAACCATTTGCCTCGTCTGTAGCTACACCAGCAGTATTGAGACCGTCAGTTCAGTCTCCTCTCATAGTATTGAGCCCTAAAACTTCTATTTAAGTTATTGACAATTGGAAACCAGCATTTCCGCGTTTCTGTTCAAAGTTCATTAAACAGAAGACAGCTGTTATCTCTGATTAAATTATTAATTTGTGTATTCATAAATACACAATTTGTGACACGTTTATCATCTTTAAAACGCCTTAAAGTAAAACATTTTATTTTACATTACTAACATCAGTTTCCCCTAAACAATCCTGTTGCATTCTGGGAGATAAAATTATATTATTACATGGCTGCTTTTTGTTTTGTGTGTAACTGATAATATAGCATACATTTGTAAAAATAAGTATACAACATGATGCATTAAAATAAGAAAATATCACTGGTCTGTTTTTGAGATTTCATTGTATTTATGCAAATGGATATGTTAAGTAGTTACGGGGCAAAAAGTGGCATTCAAAGCTGACTTCATTGTTGAATTTTCTTTATTCCTGGTGGAACCACTAGAGGGCAGAACAATCAACATGATCTGTCGGTGTACTTTGACATGTAACCGGTTGCACTGTAGTGGTACATACAACTGAAGACATGTTTTGACCATGTAATTTGTCAGAATCATGTGAGATTGAGACAAATGAGCTAGAGAAATTTCACCAGTTTAAGGCACGGCAAGGCAGCTTTATTTGTATAGCACATTTCAGCAACAGGGCAATTCAAAGTGCTTTACATAAACATTCAAGAACATTGGGACAAAGTGCAAAAGAAAATTAAGACATATTAAAACAGTTATAAAAACATTAAAACATTAAAGATTAGAAAATAAAAACAAGCTAAAAATAAAAGCTAGGATAGAAGCTAAAATAGAGTATAACACACAAGAGTAAAAGCTCTAGTGCAGTATAAGATCATTATCTGGTTTAAGAAAAGGCAGCAGCAAACAGGAAAGTCTTAAGCTTTGTTTAAGAAAAGTTAATGTCTGTAATGCATGAACACCTTTTGAAAGCTGCCATTTGCCAGTGGTAGTGCTAAATGACAGTACATTAAAGAGAAGTGTAAAATACACAAAGGACCAAATATTAACATACAAATAGTGTACAATCAAAAGCCAGCAGGAAACTGTTTTCCAGGGGGGGAAAAAATCCCCTTTTGCACTCCTACAGATCAATTTCCAAAACCATTTTCTCCTCACTAGTTCTCAATAAAGCACTTTCATGTCAAACATTCATAAATGTTCTGTAGATCTACAATAATGTTGAGTTTAAAAGGGTTGCTACACTAGTGGTGTGACACAATTCTGTGAAAGAGGTCAAATGATTTGAAAAACACAAGCACTTGATCCAAGGGCTACTTATTTTGACACTGAATGAAAGCGTATTCTGTTGATTTGTCCTGCTTGTTGACGAATAATTTTTCTTTTTTTCACCCAAGAATGACTTTATTTTAAAGCAAATCCTGAAATATGTTCATAGTGTTGATACATTCAAAGATAATTCGGCGAGCAAAGAGTAGATTCCCTCTACCCTGGTGTTATTTTTGGCTCTCTCCTGACCCATTCCCCAGTGACTCCCACAACTCCCAGTGGAGCTTCATGCTGTAGTGCTAGCAGCTGTGGACCAGAAACATACAAATCCCCAGAAAATAACCAAACGCTGACCCAGTTTGACAGAATGTATTCATTTGCGGAAGATTTAAAGGGAAGGGATATCCAAGGCATCCTGTACTGGACTTCTCTCTGACCACAGCTTCATAAAATGAGCCTGTAAAACCTACTGTGGAATATATATTTTTTTGCACATTCTGTAATTAGTCACTTTCAGCAGTCTTGAGGCAGCCACAAAGTTAACACCTGATATTAAGCGCTTCCTGGCTGAACAATAAGTCCGGTGCAAAGCGCCTCGTCCTCGCTCCTCATAAGAGCAGGAAGGGTTAAGAGGAAGTGGAGTTTTGCAAACTGCCTGTTGACTAAGAAGCTGCCTGTACATCAGCTTACATGGGACAATGTTTTCTTTTTCCAGCACGCGCCCATCAGCGTCAGAGACAATCACGACTAACCTTTCACCTTAGTAGCCTGTGTTACCATTTAACAAAGAGTTTTTTTATGAGTTTGATATTTAAAGCTAAAGCCTAAATGCCCAGGTTTTTGATACAAATGGACACCACATTAAAATATAGAGTAAAGACTGAGAAATCAAATATAAAACCTCAGCTGTGAGCATAGCTTTGTACAGTATTCTGCGTTCCGAAACCTGACTGACTATTTTTTTCTTATCTTTCACATCTTTATCTCTCTAAAAATATCCCCACTCGCTCAGATAAAGTAAGCCTTAACCGGTTCTCAGATCAGATGAGTGATCCTGTGAAGAAACACTTCCTCTTTCATTGGTCCTTATTTTCTTTCACACATTGCACAGAAAATACTTGTTGACATCTGCCGTTTTAGGCCTCCTTAAAGTTCACTTGATGAACAGGCAAAAAAAAGCAAAATGTCAGTCTTTTGCGATGTATCTCAAACTGTTTGTCATCACAAGAGTGAAAAAGTGAAGTGAGAAGATAAACTGCTGCTTATCTGATGTGTTTGCTGAAGAGGCTGGTTCACACTGTTATTGGGTAACAAGTAGCCACCGTATTATCACTGTCAAAGACTTTTTGTCACTACTAAGAAGGCTGTGTTTTTAGCCATGCTAGCAGCTAGACTCTATGAATGCTGGTTGAACTGTTGGTGATTTATGCCCAATTACTTGTCGTACATGAAATGATATTCCCAGCAGCCTCAGCTGCAATTTGTGTGTAATTATTAGCAAATGTCAGCATGCTAACACACTACACTAAGATGGTAAAATGCTTAAAGGAACAGTGTGTAACATTTCAGGGGATCTATTAGCAGAAATGGAATATAATATTCATAACTATGTTTTAGTCGTAACCACCTGAAACTAAGAATCATGTTTTCGTTATAGCTTAGAATGAGCCCTTCATATCTACATAGGGAGCGGGTCCTCTTCATGGAGTCCGCCATGTTTCTACAGTAGCCCAGAACGGACAAACCACTCAACTTTTTACATTACCTGAAGGCCACCGTAGTTCTCCAACACGCTTGTAGCAACTGAGGTAACGTGAGTGCAAAACTGTGGTACCGCCCGCCGACGTCTTACTTCCGTTGCTCCTAAAGTCGTGTTATTATGGTAAGGATGGCCTCTGAGCGAGGCGAACGGCATTACCACGGGTTTGCACTCGGCGCCTCATGTTACTGTAGTCTTGGAAAGGGAGGAGTGGAGGGGACTAGCTCAGCCTGCTGTCAGAATGCAACTCGGAAGAATCTCATTTGACCACTAAAGCACAAATTTCACTTCTCCATTATTCGCATTTGCATTTATCTGTGAGAAACTGTGACCACTACACTGTTTCACTCAGCCACATCTCTTGTAAAGAGTATTGTATTGCGGTGTAACTCACTTCAAGTGTGGACCCCATAACCACAGCTGGGTTGTTTTGCAAAGACAAATCAGCTGCATCGATGTGTGTTTAGCAAGTTTGCTGTGCTATGTATGTGCACACAATAAACTTGACTGGGCGGTGATATAATTTGTATAGTTTGTATGTGACAACTACCGAACATGGCTTGTGCAATCACATCTAATGCATTTATACACAAGTTAGCAACAAAGTTTGGCTGTAGTGTTGTGTGAATGTCCTCTAACCTATTTTCTGTAGTTGTCTTCTAACTTCTAATATAGCTGAGTAATCAAATTCAATTCCTCTTGGTCAACAATCTGTGACCAGTGACAAAGTGCCTTCCGCAAATGATGATTTCTTGACGGCAAGTCTTTCCCAATGTTGTGTCAGAACAGTAGCAGCATTTTATGGCTCCAGGTCGACGTTTTGCTTCCATTAAGTTACCGAGACGTCTTTACTTTATATCGCCTGCTCTTAATTTCCTGATAGAAACTGAAAACCTCATTTTTTGCACCCCTCGGCACAATATTTGCTGGTACTTCTGCTTTAAAGTAGATGTACACTGGTTTCTAGTTGCCATACAATATGAATTAAGAAGTGCAGGATGAGTCATTGTTCACACTGCTTATTAATAACGTACAAAGATGGACAAAGATTATCAAACAGAAACCTTTGAGTCACAAGCCTGTTTGTCTGTCTGTAGTCAACGGCTGCCCTGAGTTGAACCCATGCGCAACACAAAAAAACATGTTTTGACTCTGATGACTTTATGTCATAAAAGATATGTAGAAATGATGGTGTTTCTAGGCTTTGACACAACTTCACTTTGGTTTCTCTTTTTATGTTCCAACCACCATGACCCTGAGCATCACCACAGCGGTATTCTGGTTACTTTCTGGTTAGGCCTCCGGCACTGTGCACAGCTCCACACAGATCTACCAGCCTTCTGAGCAACAACACACATACGCACAAAGGTAGAGAAATTATGCTCTCCTTTGTTTGTAAGGTTCATTATACCATCTGTACTGACACACTGGAATGTCATTTCTATGTTGCATCTGTGTCCCCCTGATGGGAAGGAAACCTCAAACCCCTCCTCGCTGAGATACTGAACTGTGCAGTTCCTGCACATCTTAGCAAAACAGGAAATTTCATGTTTCCTTTGCTGCTTATAGCAACAGCTTGCATCACACTACTTCTGCATATGTTCACACACACACACACACACACACACACACACCAAGTCCCACAAGAACGCAGCCACATTTTTACATCAGGGCATTCGGCTTAGGGTCTGGTTTTGAACCGCACTTCAACAGCGTATCAATGTGAAATATGAATACCCTGTTTCTTAAATATCATAGAATTGTTCCTTCATTATTGTAGACAGTTTTACAATGAATTGAATTTATTGACAACATTACATTTCCCAATAATATACTGTACAAAATATGGTTTTGTTTAGGGTTTATAAAGTATCAGTAAGATGTAGGCTTCAAACACCTCTTCTTGATTGACTTTTGTAGCATTTTGGGCTTGAAGCTGAGGAGAACAATAACCAAAATGCCCACGAAAGAAAGACAGATGGGAACGAAAAGCAGAATGTACCAGAGCATAGATTCCCCGCCTCTCTCCAAACAGAAGAATGACTGGAAGTGCTCCACTCTGTGTGTCGTTTGGATGAGATCCTCGCATTCAATGTATGATTGTCCGACCATATCGATTGTCTTTGTTGTTTCGAATGTCCTGAACCATTCAGTTTGGCAGCAGTTGAACGGATTTCCTGTGAGGAAAACAGTGTGCAGTTTCGGGGCTAATGCGTTCGCTTGACCTGAGGGAATAGTGGACAGTCTGTTGTCCCTCAAATCCAGCACTTCCAGGTCAAGATCTAGAAGTGAAGGGGGAAGATGGGGAAGAGAGTTCCTTGAAATGTTCAAAAACTTCAGACTTTGGAAATGGGAGAAGTCGAAGTCTTGTATGTGAGTGTTTCCTAAACCTAGATGCTGTAACGTTCTGCTGAGACTTTGTATTGATTCTTGGACAACGAGTCCAGGGTTGTCGGACAGTTCCAAGTGCGATAGAGACAACCCAGCGAATGCAGATGATGGAATTCTTTTAAGGTTGCATCTCTTAAGGTAAAGCTGCCTTAGGGATGCAATGTTTTTCCAATCCACACAAGCTGAGCTAGTGCCTGTACTGGTCTCAGCTTCCTCAGGAGGGCAAATGTCCACGTCGTTATAACTGAGATCCACTGACCTGAGGCTTGGCAATGAGGAAAATAATCCTGAGGGTAACAACTCAAGATCGTTCAGGCTAAGGTTAAGGTACGTCAGATTGCCAAGAGCGGTCAGCGTACCTCCATCGGCAACGATCTGGTTCAGCCTGTTGTTGCTAACGTCCAACTCGTACAAGCTGCCAGAAAACTGTTCCGACGTTAGATTTAAGGTTTCCAGACAGTTCGTGCACATTCGAAGTCTGGACAGGGCAGGCATTTTCTGGATGAATCCTTGAGGAAAATACTCCACCAGGTTCCCTCTTAGATCCAAAATCTCTAGAGAGGAGACATCACCGTGAAGGCTGTCGTCCCACAGCTGAGCCGTCACGTTGCCCGCGTACTTCTTCATGTTGTAGAACTCAACAGTTGTAGTCGAGTTCGGGAATGTGCTGTTGTCTGCCAAGTGTTCGTAAAAGCTAACGCTGTTGTGGGACAGGTAAAGATTCTGCAAGTGGCTGTGGCTGGGCAAGAAAGGAAAGAAGAGCAGTTTGTTATCTGACAGATCAAGTGTCTCTAGCTGGAAGGTGTCGTTAAGGTCTGGTCTGGAGATGAACCACTCGATGAAGTTGTGGCTGGCGTTGAGGACCACCAGTTGGGTCATGTGGAAGTCTGTCAGACAAAGCAGATAGTTGAAGGCCAAGTTGAGCCGCTGGAGCTTGGGATTGCTGTCGAAGGCGCCATCGATCTCGTACATGAGGTTTCTCTGTAGGTCAAGTTCTTTGAGTTGGTGAAGATCCCTGAACGAGGTCTCATCCAGTCTCTGCAAGAGGTTTCCGGAGAGATTGAGGTACTCCAGGGATGTCAGATTTTCGAGAAGAGTGGCCACCATTTCATCGTCGAGCTCATTCTCAGAGAGATCCAGAGCTCTAAGCCTGGGTAGAGTCTTTAATGCGTGGCTGGTTTCTTGGTAGCCAATATGAAGATCGTTATTTGCTAAATTGAGGCTTTCTAACAATTTTGTGTCTTGAAAAGTCTTTGATTCTAATTTCTCCAAACTATTACAAGCTAAGCTCAGGGTGTTTAATGAGGGGTAACGGAGAAGAGAGTGATCGTGTAGTGTTTGAATGTGATTGTAGTTGAGCTGAAGCTCCTCTAAGTTGTCTGGCAGTCCTGCAGGCACGGAGGAGAGCTTGTGATTGTTGCAGAGAGCCGTTCTTTGTATCTGTAAAAGAAATTATGCAAGGTTCAGGAACAAAATACACAAGGCTTTGGCACAAGATTTTACTCTTTTGTGGATTTATATCAGCAAGGTTCCTTTTGGAAAGGATTGTTTAACCTCTCATATCACTTTATCTAACATCAGAAATGTTACTTTATTTTCTTAGTTTTTAGCCACACTAGCGGCATGGCTCTAGGGATGTAAGTCTGTCGGTCAGTTGGTCATATACTCGAGGTTCCTTGAGGATGAATTCAACTGACTTTGTTGCCCAATACTTTACTTTATGTCCAAATACCTGCAAAACGAATGACATTCCCATCAGCTTCAGTTGTGCTTTGTTTTTACTGCTGATTAGCATTAGGCTAAACTAAGATGGTGAACCTGGTGAATATTATGTGCATCAACATCAGCATGTTAGCATTGTTACTGTGAAAATTTTAGCATAGCGATGTTCGCATTTAGCTCAAAGCACAATTGTACCCGAGTACAGAGCTGTATACATTTTCATCACTTACTTGACAGTTTTTGAATTAGTTTAGTTTTTGGAATTAGTTTTGCATGAGCACTGTTCTTTAAGTCACAGCGTTGGTTCCCCAAAAATATTTTAAACACATACACTCACACAGTAGTTGAACATATTATTATTATTATTATTATTATTATTATTATTATAACAGTCAGCTGACTGTTCATCAAAAATGTTTCAGTTTTAATAAACCAGTTGATATATTTTTTCTTCTGAGTGCCACTTTTCAGTTGCACTTAGATCACGTCAGAAAGAGTGACGGCTTTTGTTGCTTCATCTCTGAGGTGTTTTGACATATTTTATTTCTTTAATCATTTACATTTTAAAATGTTAAATCAACCATAAGCAATCCACAGCAGACATTTCTCATTTCCTTCTTCCTTAATTGTGTACCACTTTCCGAAGGTTGTAACAACTGTCTTTATTAGTGTTTAGTAAATGACTAATTGCTGCTTAATATATCAGTAATAAATCATTAATAAGAAAAATGTGGGGGTTGTCAGATTGTGAAAACTTTTTTACAGCTACTTAATTTATCAGGAAGATTGTCAACCACTCACAACCAGTTACCATCTGGGAAACAGCTACAGCCTCCAGACCGAGCCCGAATTATTAAGAATTTATTCACTTGCTGACTTCATGGCTATTTAGAAAGTGATCAAGTCATTAATAAAGGGTACTTCCATTACAAAATCCACCCATTTAAATGTGAAGTTGTTAAATGACAGTGGCTTATTAGAAAGTGGACACTTTTAGTGTGAAAATGGTAATAATAATTCTAACATTTAATACACAACTTTGATGGGTTACTTAATAAATTACTCACTTTGCTTCCCCGGTGAGACAAGGTGTGAAATATCAGAGAACACAAAATATCCCCTCAAAATATGTAATTTCCTGCAGGATGTTCACATGAACATTTTTAGTCTCCGTTATCATGTTTACAGAACATCTGATACACACTGAATGCAGCATCAGAGTATATGAATGTTGTAATGATGACATAAAAACAAAAAAGGCTCTTTTCTTTTATTATCAAAGTAGTACATCTGAGTTTGTCTACTCGAAGGCACTTTTCTTCCTAAAACTAGATTAAGATCACATATGCTGTATACTCCTACGCTACACTTTGTTTGTGAGACCTCGGTTCATTTAGACATTTGAGAGCTGAGTAAAAGAGAGACATCTTACCAGCGGACATGGGCTGTTTTGTGGATGACTTGAGACCGGCGTCAGGATCCTCCACATGGGCAACAGGCAAAGCAGGATGGGTGTGAGCCCGTGGACGGGCATTTTAACATCCTCACTGTTGACAAAGTTATAGAAGGAGAGAGGGAGGAATGATGCTGCGTTAGCGTTACTCTTCTTCAGTTTAAAATCATACTTAATATGATTTGTATGTGATGATGAGCATGGTATCATTTTTAAATGAGCACCATGTCTTAAAATGAAAATAATGTGCTCTGTGCATGCAAAATTGGGGGAAAATCAATCCCTCCACTATAAGTGGATAATCAAACTGGTAGAGCGAGACAGCAGCTTGACATTAAAGTGTTGAAGCGTGTGGAGGTTAGAGAAGTGAACAGGCAGATGCAGTTCTCACGGCCTAGGCTCAATTACCGACTCATGCCAAAAACTTTCATACTGTGAGTGAAGATTTTCACTCAACTTTTTAACTTTTTATTATTTTGTCATAACTAAAACATTCCTGTAGCCTTGAGAAAATTATTTTACCCATTGTATCCTAACCTTAAATGTTAGTTATAAATATGATTTGACAAACGTGAGAACGGTGTGTTCATATGTCTTTAATGGCGATGTAATGTAATCCTCACATTCATTTTCTGTTGTGTCTGGTTGACCCTACACAATACAAGAAGTTGGGGTTGAAGTTAAATAATATGATGTAAATTCTTTATAATAATCATATTTTTTCCCGGAAACCAGCAGCTGGACGTTTTGGTAAAATTTCCCTAATTTTGATTCAAACCACTGCGTGACGCATACTGAATATTGTGGCCTTGTGTTCCTTTTTGGCTTGTACGCATTTTATTCTTTTGTATTTTAATGGCATTAGGAAGTAGGCCTATGTTGTTTTAGGGGGGTGTTATCAATAAAACCCTTTACTGTTTTTTTTTAACTTTCATATGAAAACTTTTTTTGTTTTCTATAACAACATTTTATCACTGTTCTTATCACTTTGCTGTTATTTTTTGTTCAAAAATAGTAATTATATATAGTTTATCTTCACCAATCTCCTTTGCTGACCGTTAACTACATTGTTGTGTACAACACTGGCAATAACGCTACTCAATTTCTAAACTATATAATGTGTTCTGGAGGATAGTTGCACACTTTTTGCAGAAAACTACTTTATCTTTTCTGGCCGTGATACAGCCAGTTTGTGAGAAAACCACGCTAATATTGCATACGGATTGCACAAAACTACAGCATGCGGTCACATTCATCAATATAATAATGATAAAATATGTGACATGTTAATTTAACATTTATAAACTGAAACTAAAAATCAGCATTATTACATTAAAAATACATTTGTTTTTTCAAACTTTTAAATTTTAATAGTGGGCAATCCAAAACTCAAGGGACATTACTCAAATGCAATACCGATCAATTTGGTAACAAGAATAATGACTCATTATACAACATTGATAAACACATTGAAAACTAGATTTATATGCTGATATGTGTTGTAACAATACTGTTTATGACATCCTATACAGCACAAGCAGGATTTCTAGTATGCACAAAAGCAGATGATTAATAAGATATCTTGCTCAAATACACTAAATACAAAATGTTTAAATTCAACATTCTAATTTTAGACAAAGCATGCAGTTTCCTTCTTTTAGCGTACTACAGTACTAAACTAGTGCAGCAGTACTAGACTAGTGCACGGTGCATGTACTTACGCTGGTGGTTAGGTGTGGATTTCCCAAGCCACTGACGGTTGATCCTCTGACCATATCGCTGGTTGACTCGCAGTTGCAGAGTGTGTTCTCATGTGTGAGCTTCAGCGTGCCTTCCTCTGCTCTGACTGAAGCACCGATGCCTCTTTTTACTATTCGCGGAAGCAGGCGAGCAGCGGAAACCAAAGTCACATGGACACAAACTGCAATCAGAAAGAGGCTCTCGAGCCCGGGGCCACAGGAAGGCGAGTGCAGGGTTCTCAACCGGCACAGCACAAGTTTTTTTTCGTTTGAAATTTCCGTCACACACAAACACCACGACAGTAATGATGTTGTGCAGGCAAGTAGGGTTGGTAGCGCAACTGCAACCACAAAAACCCAACAAGAACACACCCTTCACACCCTCGGCTTCTTCTGATCAGCCAAGCTACTAAAGAGGAAACCACTCAACACACACACACCCTTCCTGCCTGATATTTGGCCTGTCACTGCAACAGACATTACAAAACACACAGATACAGACACAATCAAGTCTTCTGAATACAAAGTAGTGTGTTAAAGGGTCACACAATGGTTCTGGGCCAGATACTACATAGCATAACATTGATGGACAGCAGCACAAACCATATCACTGCAGCATACTATAATGGAGAAGTCTTTGAATGCTTTACTTTCAATACTAATATGTTTGCAACATGGCTACTTTAACAATGTGCTTCGTTCTTTTTCTTGAAGCCCAGTCACTACGTCTACGTCTTTTGTTACGCTTACTTTGTCAACTCCGCTTGTTAACTTGCATCTCCTTAGTAGTCACCCATGGGTGATAGAGAATAGGGAATTGGGAATCAGGAAGTGATGGTGCCTTGCGTCCTTGGAGAGTTCATTTGTTAGATTCCTTCCTGTTTTCACACCGGACATCTCCAGCTCTCACTTCCGACTCTGTTGTAAGTTTGTGTGGCAACAGGATGTCCTAATCCATGACTCCATGTTGCGGTTGATTGACGGGATTGTGTGATGCTCTTAAAATGTCCGAGATAAAGCGCATCAACTGGTCATACGATGTAAAAAAAAAAGTAGCAGTTGAACTGACCTGTTTTTACTGTCGTGCTCCTGCCTTTACTGTTTGTGTGCTCATATACAGCTAATCTTATTCTGAAACATCTAAAAAAGAGTGCAAAACCTTGGGCCCACTAGAGCAGGCATTCTCAGATTGTTGGGCCCAGGGACCCCTTATACAGGGGAGAAACTTTTCCAAGGACTCTCTCATAATCGTAACACAGATTAAGCATATGCTTACTACCATTTGAACTATTGGTATTCTGAAACTTTGCAATCGAAATACTTCAGGTTTCAAAGTGACCAACGGAAACACATTTTAATATAATTAATAATATAATTTAATAATATTTTAATACCACTTTGTTTTGCCGTGATATTCCAGGTGCTTTGTAATCAGATGTTGCTCTAGCATGGCCGGCTTCATGGCTTCGTTCGCTAGCACCAGAAGACACTTTTGGTCTTGCGTTGCTGTTCTTAATAAAACCCCAAAAATTGAAAAGTAGAATTTTCTTAGTGGTGCTAAATTCCAAATTCAGCGCATATCTATGACTGAGGGATTCCCTCCACATGGCTCTCAACATGGTGACGGCTGGGCTGGCGGCTAGCAGCTAACGGCAAAGAACGTATATTGCCAAGAAGTGAAAATCAATTGTTTGTTCCATTGCAACATCAGCGCCCTGCCGCAAAGCTACGTTTCCACCATTTTGGATTGAAAGTGACTACCGGACGCCAATAAAATGTCCGTACAAAAGTAAAACAATATTATTTCTATTCTATGGTCAAAGTCTACCGAAATGGCCTGTGTTGAACAATAAAATATTAGAAATATAATAAGTGTTTTCAGTCCAAAATGGCGGCAGCGGCTGCGGCTGCTTCTATACTCTTTGTTAACGATACTAACAGCACGAACAGTGCAAACAATGCCAACAGTGCTGAAAGAGCTACTGTAAGTGTTTACCTGAAGGGGAACCGGAGGTTGGGCGCTCCACTTCCGCGACAAAGTCGTGGGTCGGAAAGGCGTTATCAGCGGTAAACGCTGCGGCCGGACGTTTGCTGATATATTAATACTCTGAATTTCAAATTTAGCACATTAATAGGTTTCCTGTTATTATTATTTTTACCTCTAGTAGCACTATGGAGCATAGTTTTTATGAGTGGGCACCCATTTTCTTTGTTCTTGTGCACACACACACACACAAACACAAGGATACACATGTTAGAGAAAGTTTCAATTCTGGTATGTAGGCTATTCTCCTTTGCTACTTCTGTGACCTTGCTGTTATCTTCATCCTGTTATTACGACATCCTCCCTACACTCAGCAGAGATGGCTGAGACACAGACCCTAATGCTCTTTCTGGAAGCTTGTCTTAATAAACCTCATACTTTGATGAGTGACCACAGCAGACCTCTATTTGTCCATTTTATTATCACACTATTAATCACTTTTCCAACAATGTGGCAACAAATATTCTGGGTGAGTAAACCTTTAAGAATGCTCGCCTGATTGGTTTGTTTATTTCTGATTGAAGATTTGACAATCATGAGCCTGTGAGTTACTATTCAGGGTAATTTGATGATGTGAGATATGGAATAAAGGCACATACTTTGACTTTTTGCAGATATGGGTTTTGTTGAGAATTCCAGGAGCTGCTGGAAGTCAAAAATACAGTCTAAGAGTTTCACTAAGCATTTGTTACTCAAAAGTCGTAAGCTGCGGTAAACAGTAGCTGTGGTGTCTGGTGTTGGTGTCAAGTAGAGAAAACACTGCATGTAAACAACTTTGTTTACAAGAAAACTCCACATGGCACCTTTAATTCTCACCCACGCTGCATAAACAAAGTAATTTAAAAATGTATTTAGCAGTTGAATTTCTGTTAATCCCCCACCGTACACCTTTCTGACTTGTTGATAACAAACCTGGCTTCACAGTGGAGATACAGTGCTTTATATTTCAGCTGAATGACTGACCCTTCCCCTAGTGTTACACCAGCGAGGTCACTTTTGGTGGCTTTGTGTGTAAAATAGCGGTATAAATCAACATTTCCACTTCCACAGTTGCAGCTCAGCATTCACTGTCACTCGTGTTATTCTTGTATTCTGAGCAGACGGATGGAAAGCATTTCTCACACTGAACACGGTGTGATGTGGTGTGAAAAACATGTGCAGCACAAGTGTGAATTCCAAGCACTGTCATTTGTCTATTTGAGGACATATTAAGAAAAGGTACGGCATGAAAATTTGCATTCTATTTTTGAGAGCTGATGTGGCAGTTGGGGTGTGAAGTCCCATGGGTGACATCTTGTGATGTGGGCAGCTCTCACCCTGCAGTAAACGAACATCACAGCATTGAGGGTGATAAAGAACATTGAGGATTTTCAGAGTCTCAGAGTAAAATTTTCCTCTTCACCTGTTTTGTCAACCGTACAGTAGATACAGATGTAATTCCCCTCTTGCTCCCAATATCTTTTCTAACGTACATCATTTGTTTTGTAATATGTTAAGCTGTTGTTTAACCATAAAATTCACTCCACAAATTGCAAACGCCTGCTTGATTTATTATGAAAAATAAGGTGGAGAACCTCTATCCTCTTGAGATTTCATACTGCACATGACCAGGATTGTCTGTGGTGTACGGCTGTTTGCATAACATTCACAAGATGATCACTGTCCTCTTGTGGAGACAGGATATATTGCATATTTGAAACTAGTATTGCAGGTGTAAGCCCATGGGATCATAGTTATTTCAGGGGATAGCATTAAAATACCTATACATTTTGTACTTGTTATATACAATTACAGATGAAAAATACAATAACCCCTACTAAATTATTATCTAAGTATAGTGTAGAGCTGCTGCAATTTTTCCAGATATTGAACAACAGACAAGGAATTTGAGCTGTTGTGCTCGCCTCCACATTTACATTGTTAGAGAGGTATGCTGATGGACAGATACTGCAGCTGGAAACACAGTCAGGAGGAATTCAGGCCAACAGGTAGAGCGACAGACCGGCAGTTAAAACCATCAAGGATGGAGAGACTGACATTGACAGGCAGTCTGGTAAACAGACGTTCAGGGTCAGAACAGGACGGAGTGGCGGGAAACTAGACATACTGTGTATTAGGAGATAGATACGCAGACTCTGAGAAATTCAAAGACAAAGGGACAAATATAGGCAGAAAGCTCTAAGCATTGGCAGCACATATCTAATCAATCATTTATTGAAGTGGTAACCCTCTGAGGTCTCGCCGCAGCAGAACAGTGTGTCCAGTGCTCTGATGTCTTTTCCTTTTATTTCCTGTTGATGAAGGTTGAGCTTCTGTGGGTGCTGCACATTGTTTTTCTCTATTAATCTAACATTTATGAGTCATGCTTATCTGGTTCTGTATCTTTCAAAACAAACTGCTGTTGCTTCTGCGTGAAATCTTTTTTTCTCCAGAACAGACGTACCAGACAGTCTGTGTTTACAACAGTAAAAGTAAGAAGCTTAATTTATCTGAATATAGGGCCGACTGGACTATACTGGCCTACTGGAATATAGGACCTACTGGTAAATCATTACTTTAATTTAGCTGAGCTGAATGTGTTGTTTAAAACCTCAGTGCTTGCAGTCATTTCTATGTGAAGCTTAATGTGTTCAGTTTTTGAGGAGACTGTCAGAGGTGTTGATTCGGGGTATTTTTAGGCCATGAAAATATCCTGACGCAACCTTTTAGTTAGTGTTGCTGAGGGCGGACTGTTCTGTGCTGTCTGCTCATGCAGTTATCCTGTTTTGGGCATACATTGTTGTAATTTTGGTGGTATTTTCCTGTAGTTTTACTCAGTTTTTGTAGTCTGTCTGGTACTCCAGCAGCAGTTAACGCAGCCTCTTAAGTTCCCTTGCACTCATTAAAATGGTGATTGTCAAACTTGTATCACAACTATTAGCCTACATGTTGCTAATTGGTATTCGATTCAATGTGACTCACTCGTGTATCTGGCCTTATACTCGAGATAAACAAGACTATGAGTCACAGCCATGCTGGCAGCTCTGACAGGTTGTATTTAGGCAGCCGAGGCTAATGAGAATGCCATTTGTTTGGAAAGTATTTTGTCATAAACCAAAGTATTGGGCAAATTTTTACCTGATGATGGCACTATGGGGACGCTTCTGTACAAAATGAGATGTAAATCTGTCAACTACATATGTCAACCTCATGATGGCGCTTGAAAAAAATGTCAAGGGATCACCAAAGTTGCCACTCCTTGAGCCACGCCTAGTGTGGCTAAAAATGTTTACAGTAGACTAAAAACTAATTTGTGCATAAATAGGCCTGTACATTGTAAATAAATGTGCCTTAGAATAAACTGGCATTGTCTGGTATGAATGGAGCCAAAAGGGAACTTAAAACATTAGAACACATAGATGATATTAGGAGGTAGGTCAGGTATTAATATCTTCATTCAAAATACTGTCTGACTGTAACTTCCTGTTCTCTACAATAGAAATGCCATCGGCCTCAATATGGTTTTATTGTGCCCCTTAGTAGCTGATACCTCGAGTCATAACTGAAATATGTTTCCATTTCTACACTTCTATTGATCCAGGGAAACGATGTCTGCTGAGCACAAATCATTTTTCAGTATAGCGCTGATCAGTTCAACACTTACAGTAAAAGCTGAATGGACAGCCTTAAAGGTCTTATTGATAACATATTTATGTAGCCGAATGTTTAAAAAATAATAATAATACATGTACAGAGCCTTTAGAAAGGTGCTGAATAGAAGTATGACTTTTCCTGAAAATAATTATTATGATTGTGAATTAATCCTTTTAAAAATGTTGGCAGGTCGAAAATTAATGTTTTGTTTATCTCTGTGGAAGATATCTGACGTCTGGTTCCTACTTCTAACAAGGCTTGTGAGCCAATAGTATAACAACGTTGGTATCAAATGGTATCTCTGTGTCGTCAGAAAAAAACGGATAAATGGCTGAGATTGATGGTAAGTGCCTGGCAACGATTTGTAGTGAAGTAAATGCGATGGAACGGGGGAGGGAGAATGCGACATCTAGTGACTGAATGTTATCAATGTTATCAATAGCACCTTTAACTTAATTTGCTTTGTATGCGTACTGTATGTCACTCTATGTGGTGTATACTATGAAGTATGAACCGCCTATATTATTGCAAAATTAATTTATACCATTAGCAATCTATCCGTATGATGTATGGTTAATGTTGTGTATTGGATAGTGTGTCTTTTGCGTTCTGTACTTTATTCAACACAGACCAATAACCTACTAGCTATTGCAGCAGTTACCATACATGCATATCATATCGCTCTCCTGTGAAAACCATGTACTGGATCTCCAAAACTTCAACTTTCCATGAGCTAAAAAAAGTTAGGATTCTTCAGTTTGTGATTAATTCAAAATCACACATTTTGGAGATATATACGTGGTTTTCACTGGACAGCAACAACATGCAGCATCTAGACTTTAAGCATCAATGATCCAGAGCTTTATTTAAGCATACCACTCATCCTGCATCCTTGTGTTTCTAGCCTCCAAACATATAAATTCATGTGGCTGGTTAATATAGCAAGCATGTAGTGTAATTGGACAGCCGTGCATAAGCACACATCAAACATCAAACTATCTTTAAGAGTGGCACCATGTAGACTTTATTTTCAGGCCTTATTACCATACAGTATCTATAGTACCATAGATAAAACCAAGAAATAAATAGTGTGTAATACTACGGTAGCACATTTAAAAAGGACACACATTAACATGATACAGCTATAGTTTCCACCATTACTGGCTAGGTATATTAAAAAGGTCAGATGTTATACTTCATACGCCAGTATCCATGCACATGCATGACGGTTGGTCCGCATGTCCTCTATGTTTGCCCGTAGCAAAATATAACATCAGGTCACATTGATTTGGCATATAACTATTATAATCCAGTCGTCGATTCTAGTTAAACTGTGTTAATCCACGATGATCTGTTTCCATTAACTCATACAACAGATAGCTATCGATAACAACTACTGTTTCACTTGTTAAAATGATGTCGTAAAGTATTTGCCACAGTTTTGAAGAGTTTTGGCCTCGTTTAAGCAGACATAAAATCTCAAGTAAATGTTCGCATGGAATTAAATAATGTTCCCCTATCCTGTAAATAAAATAGTCCAGCAGCTAAACTGTAAAAGTGGACACTTCCACGCTGATACAGAAACATGTTTATGACAGTCCCCACACATTCCTTCTCCCTGTAGTTTGTCCAGTCCAAAAAAACTGACTCCTTATGTCGAGCTACAGTAGGAATGCGGACAGTTCTCTTTGTGAATGTGAATAGTTATTCTGCTTGGAAGGAACATGACCCCCTTGGCCTCCAAAACCTTTTGAAACGGTGCAACAAACAGAGTTGGCAGCCTGTTGACAGAAAAAGTCCGGCACTCGCCAGTGGCCTCTTAGTTTTATTGGTGGCACAGGTTACTTTGCTTCTAGCCGTCTAGAGGTCTTCCCAGGTACACCATGGTGACTTCAGTGTTGCCATATACTGCAGAGACCGCTGGGAACAGGCAGGCTTTGGGCAGTCCACGAAACGCTATTCCAAGAAACTCAAAACCTCTCTCAAAGGCTAGCGTCTTGTCATCCATGTCTAGAATCACTCGTATTCTCTCCCCAATCTGTGGACAAACACAAAGACAACAGGTTATCATATCTCCAAAATTCATTCCACACATTATTTTTGGATGATCTAAAATCCGATGAGGGTACAAATATCCACCTACCTGATATTTTGGTGCATTGTTACACTGGGGGAAGTTTCCATTGACCTCTCCGTTGTGAAGCAGGTTGTTGTCGACCAGGTTCCAGCCCCAGCTCTGGTCATCGCTGCCCAGCAGGGCCACGTAGCCCTGGCACTGCATGGACGCCCGCTTTGTGGCGAGGCCTATCACCGCCACGGTGCCGAGAGGGCCTTCCCACCAGATCTCCCAGGCGTGCCTCCCTTCCGAAAAGCCAATTTTGCCTCGTGCACCATCCGTGCTCTGGGCAATAGGGTTGCGGTGCAGGGTGAAACCGTTCTTCTTCACGTAAACATTGCGGGAGCAGTCGTGGGAGCTCAGAGCATGCTGGAAGGCCTTGAGCTGTAGAGGACGATCAGACAGGGACAACTTATATTGTGAATAGACATTAAGGTATGAGAGATGCTGTTGTTAAATTCTGTATAATGGTGCAAAAAATGTTAAAATGACATATTTCATAACATCATATTTTGAAAGTGTTACAGTTAAAACAGTTAACAGACAGTTAAAAGGAAAGCCATCTCATATTTGATGGTGAACTGAGATCTGGGAAACATATCTTATGTATAGATGCTTGCATAAACAAGGTGAGACATGGTCATGGATTTAGCTTTTCTACCATGCAGGACATAATTATTATGGCTGCTATTATAATTTGAGATAAATGAATCGATATCCTCCAATGAAAGACTAAATCTATATGGAGGAGATATTAAGCAGAATTACTTCTGCTACAATTTTTCCCACAGCTTCACTTCAGTTTTTATTTTGGATTTTGGCATTTTCAAGTGCAGCATGTGCATCTAAAGCTGGATCAGTGGTTCTCAAAATGAGGTCTAGGGACCTCCAAGGTTCCTTGGGGAAGATCCAATTTTGGGTCCCATGGGAAATTGAGCATAATTTCATAGAGACAGTCCCAGTCAGAGACTGCTCTAAAAACAGGTTTCACTTTCAGTGTGCCTGGTATTTCCTTGTATATGGTGCACAGATTTATGCAACAATAAACAACAACAGTAACCTCAACATTGGGCCCTATAATAAAATAGGATTCCATGATCTTATGTGAGCTAATGACAACAAAACATGATTTAAATCCTTACACCAAACCCCATTTAAGAATCTGCCAATATAATCCGGGTCATCAGCAAACATACACATTTATTTTGTACATTACTTAGTGTTTGTTTTTAAAAGACTGGGCATGAATCACTAGGGTCTTCTGGCATACAGTATTGTAGCTTTATGGATTCATCCTGAGGACAGTGTGCAATTCACCACATTATCAGTCACGTTACGTGAAGGTGTTTTGCAGAGCAAAGGTAACACTAAACAGGCAGATTTTGAATGGAGTTTGTCAATAATCACGGTACAGCAGTATATGTGTAAACCTACTTTCCCCCTGTAGGTAGGCAGGTTGCACAGGATGTCAGATCGCATAGCTTCATCGCTCAAAGACCGGCTGCAGAGGCTGCGCCACACCTCGCTGTTTTCATCCGCCAGGATATTGTTCCAATGCCAGCAGACCAACGCGCAGCGCATCAAGTCGGACAACTCCAAATACGAGAAAATGTGCTCCAGCACCCGAGCTGGCAGTCTCCCGGCCACCCCTGCGCCTCCTCCGGCTGCAGCAGCGTAGGGAGAGCCGGCGGAGCTGCAACTGGCTGCCGCTGCTGCGCCCTGACAGGAGGAGCCTCCTCCTCCACCACCACCGGCCGCTCCAGACATTATAGCCCTGCTGCTCTTCACCGACGACACCAGGCGACCGAGTAGTTTCACCTTAAACCACAGAATGATTCCTAATATAAGTGAAATAGCAACATTTTACCTTTTAAAATCCACATATAGGTCGCACTAAAAACCACAACAGTATGGACCCTACTCTTCCCAGTTCAATGGCTGAATGGAAACGATGCGTCAAGGTCCTTGAAGAGCAAAGTACACTGTTTGTGCTCCTGTTAAAGAAACATCGACATTTATTTGTTGAAGACGTGTTGACATTACTTGTTGTGCAAAAGTTGCTAAATCTAGTATTGATGAGTTGTCACATATAGGGAAGCTTTTACCGAAATGAAATATATTTTACAACCTGCCAGGACCGCGGAGCAGATAATGAGCTCACAGAGAATTGCAACAATGTTGCGGAGTGAGGATGTTAAACGTAAACATTGTTGCACTTTGTGATAATAAAATCAGCATCAATAGAATACACATATTATGGCAGAATAGCATTATTTAATTAAAAATATTTTGACTGATCTGATACGTCATTTTAGTTGGATACGTCATCATAAAATTATGATTTTTTTTTTAAAATTGAAAATGAAATGCTATAGTGTGTAGTGACTTAAAAAATACAAATCATGAGAAAGAATTGGTTATAAAAAATAAAGTGTAATATTTTATTTTTGCACACCACGTGACATTACACGGAAGTGACGCGGATGCTCAAAAGAGTTCAGCAAAAAAGCATCTGGGAGCAAAAACAGCAGCTAGCTTCAATAAATCTCACACCAGAAGACCAAAGGAGAAGACTACCAGTCGATCAGAAGAGTTAAAGGTACGTTTTTAGTCGGTTATTATCTAGATCAGAGGATGTTATCTGTAGTGTTGTAGAGGACAGCAGGCGCTTACTGCAACAACACAGCTGTCTGGCTGTCTGTCTGTGCTCTGCGGCCTGTTGACAAGCTGCCCCCATCTGGCTGCTGCTGTCCGGGGACAGTCCGCTGCTTTAACACGGTCAGTCAGTCAGACAGCTGATCAGCAGGTCATGTCTGTACCTCGCTATAAAACAATCATGTTAATCTAGCGGTGGGTTGTGTGGTTAATAAGGATTGTGAGCTAGGCGAGCTAATGATAACAAAGCCCCGCTGCGATCACCTTTCTGAATTCTTCCACTTAGAGGTTGCCATCTTTTTTTTTTTTTGCAGGCAACATACCTAACATGAAAATATACACCTCTTTATTATTATCAAGGCCGACTGAAAAACAAGCTTACATGCAACCACCAAGCAGCAATCTGTACAAATACAACATGAAAATGGTCAACTTATTGAATTGCGTCACCCTCTTTTCGCTCCTTGTGGTGGAAGAAGATAATCAATACTAAAATGTTAAATATAGCCGGATATGGTTATAGTATGGGATATGTATTTTCAATTTTAAAATGAGATGATAGAGATGTGTTAAATACAGTCAGGTTATATTTTTTGCCCCGTGGTTTCCACTATAAAATATATATATATATATTTTTTTTTACCATAACTGAATAAGCTGCAAATATTCTACTCACTAGAAATAGTTGTGTCCTTGTTTTACCTCAATATCAAATGAAGTGTTGAAGTAGTGTGTTTCCTTCACTGTTTAAATTGTCCTTGAATCAGCAGACCTGTAAAGTGATGTAATGGTATTTGGACCTCTAGAGGGCAGCACACAGGATTGTTTTTTTATCAACTAATGAGCATCACGTGGAGCAGAAGTCAAAGCTTCCTCTGGTATAATGGCATTTAGATAAGTTGTAAAATCTGTAAAATGATTGAATAAATGTATAAGATTGTGTTTTATGTAATTTTTCAAAAATCCATGTGTGTGATATTTCAGCTTTTCTATACAATGTATAGTAAATTACACATTAATTACAATGAAAGTTATGCGGAAGAACACAAACAGTAAGCTGTTTATGGGATGGAAGTACTTGTACCTAGTTAAGACATGGAGAGAAATTTAAAACTAAAATGTAAAGTGGTGCAGAAGTGTTGAACGGCACCATGTTAAAGAGGACCTATTATGATTATTTTCAGGTGTATATTTGTATTTTGGGGTTCTACTAGAACATGTTTTACATGCTTTAATTTTCAAAAAACGCTTTATTTTTCTCATACCGGCTGTGCTGCAGCAACTCTTTTCACTCTCTGTCTGAAACACTCTGTTTGAGTTCCCGAAAAGTCCAGTCTTCTCTGATCGGTCAGTCTTCTCTGCCAAACTAGCCGCTAGGCAGGTATTATGCAAATGTGTTACTTGATGACATCACCACATTACGGAATAAAAGGCAGGACTTTAAGCGAGGCGTTTCAGGCAGTTCATTAGCAGTGTCCTATATAACACACTAAAGGAAAGGGAAAAAGCATAATAGGTCCTCTTTAAATTATGCATATTATGTAAAGCAGTTCCCACAAAATGTTGGAGTTCCAGTTATGAGTATGTGTGGACAACACTTGAAAGATAAAAAAATCTGTTGTGACTATGACCTAGCAAGGTCGTCTCATATAAGCCACCAGCATTCCTCACTGTTCTCCTCACCTGATTATAACACCCCCAATAAATTTTTTTTATATAATAGGATGCTTTTGGAACCGCCTGCTAGATGGACAGCTGTCCTTTGACTCATAAATGTTTTTTTGTTTTGTTAATTAAATTCTCTGAAATTGAATTCACATCTTCTATGCTTCTTTCATTGCAGCATCTGTCAGTAGTTGTCCATCATGAATCCGGTCTACAGCCCTGGGTCAACAGGGGTCCCCTTTGCCAATACTAAGGGAATGGGCTACCCAGGTAATTTCATGTTTTATTACGTAATGGTTTAAGCAAATATCCGAACTGCAAAACATATCCTGAAATCAAGATAATTGAGATGATTCTTGTTCTCTTTTTGGTAGCTGGATTCCCTGTTGGCTATGCAGCAGCTGCTCCAGCATACTCTCCCAATATCTATGCAGGAGCGAACGCAGCCTTCCCCGGTGGTAAGAATGTTTTAAACTATGTGTTTGCATTGGCTAATGGAGATTTTACAAGTCAGTGCTGGAGCAAGGATTTCAACACCTCTTCAGGTTGTATGTAGGTCAACGTTTCAGTCAGACCTTTCTCAAGATGCAGTTAGTAACCGCCAGTATGCATATTTCTTCATCCACACCCACTGACTGAAAGTGACATTGCTGAATAATTAGCGGCACTAACTGAAAGTGTCTTCCTCCCACCCAGGCTATGCTCCAGGCACTCCTTTCAAAATGGCCTGCTCTCCCAACGCTGGGACTGTCCCACCATACTCCTCCTCACCCAACCCCTACCATACTGCCGTTTACCCGGTCAGGAGCACCTACCCCCAACAGAACCCCTATGCACAGGTCAGTGTGTTTGTGTTGTTGAAGGATGGCAGATTTTGTCTATTTAAGTATTATCCAGATTGGCCTTAGGATGGCGCGATAATCAAGGGTCCAAATTTCGTTTTGAACTGTAACATGTTGTTTTGTTCTTCCGGGATCTAGGCATTAATACCTTCACAACAACAAGGCACTTACTACACACAGCCGCTGTATGCCGCGCCGCCTCATGTTATCCATCACACTACAGTGGTCCAGCCAAATGGGATGCCTGCGGCCATGTATGCCCCGCAAATGCAACCTCAACGCCACAACAGTGTTGCCATGGGGATGGTAGCCGGCACCACCATGGCCATGTCAGCTGGTGAGCATCGGTTTCTATTTTATTATTTATAAGTATCTATATTTTGTAGAGACGCTAAATTTTAAAGGTGCTAAATACGGGATTGGAAGCATTTCTATAGCCTCTCAACGGCTCTCAACAAACATACACTAAAAGCATTGCGCGGCCGGCCCGGCTGTGTCAACAAAGCAAGCAGAAACTTGAATTAAAACACACATAGAGGGAGAGCGACTTCATTCTCTGCTCAGGTAGCATTACTCCTCTATATCTTTACACAGCAAATAGTTGTTTGCTGCTATATTAATGCAATGGATATAGAATTTAGCACCTTTTAAGTTATTCCTCCTTGTGTTAAAAGTAACAGCCCAGTTTAATTTTACACTCCCAGTAAATCTGGGCCCCATTCTTTGTTGTGAAAGTGTATATTAGATCATACAGTACATTGCATCATACTTGTGCACTTGTGTTCATTCTGTGGTCACTTTGCTTCTCAGGAACTTTGTTGACAACTCAATCACCAGCGTCTGTCGGCCCCCACCAAGTCACGATGCCCCAATATCGGCCTCCTGGCACACCCAGCTACACCTACCCACAGTGGTGAAGAGAGGGAAGCGTGAGTGTGATGTTTTGGTATTTCAGTAGCGAGTGACATGGGAACTGTAGCAAGCCCCCGAGTGGACATTTAGCTAGCTAACGTTCACTTGTTAGCTATGAGTTGTACTTCTTTTCAGTGTTCTCCATATGTTAGTTAGGTTTATAATACAAGTGATGTACAACCTCGGGATACCGAGGACACAAGGAAAGAAAAGTTGTTAATATCCAATATAAACGGTTGTAACAGTTAGCTGGAGCTGAGCTTGTAGCATACTTATTGCCTATTTTTTTGGTACATTTTCTTTACCTTAACCATGACCTAAAAGCATTTCCTTGAATTCTGGCGATCTCAAAAGTATCACCAAATGAATGGGCATCCCCAACTTAGTTGGAAATGACGCCTTAAATATTTTTGTACACTGTTTGGTATCAAAATTAAGCGCATTTGATCATTAGACCCGGGGGAACTGGCGGCCATCTTGGATTCGACCTCTCAGAGTCAAATCTGACTTCCCTCCACATCTGAAAATAACTGTTAGAAATGTCATGCTTTTCTCATAAAATGCACAATTGTTATAATATGAGCGCTTATCCACTGTGCTATATCAGTTTGATATATTATATTTATATAAACATGTCACCCATCTCACTTTATATTCTATTGTCTAAAACCTTCACTTCACACATATTTCAAGCTCGACATGTTGTTTTCTCTGCAGGTCAGAAGATGGTAGATATGCATTCACACTCTACTACAGTGTTTTTTGCTATTGGGGAAGACCTGCCCGGCCAGCGTCTGCAACCAGTTACTCTTCTTCCAGCATAATGTGAATCTAAAACCTAACTACATAGAAAGAGGCCCATTTTGGATAGAAGGGGGTGAAGAATAGGCCCATCCCCATGAAACCCCTCTTAATGGAATAAGGCTGCATTCCATGTCACCCCCCAGCGCCAGCACCTCTACAACCTGCTGCATATCTCACATCAAACAGCAATGCCTCCATGCAAACCTTTTTTTGTGGACTGTCATGCA
The DNA here is from genome assembly GCA_916700995.1 of Hozukius guyotensis. NCBI lineage: Eukaryota > Metazoa > Chordata > Actinopteri > Perciformes > Sebastidae > Hozukius > Hozukius guyotensis. Next base: position 52,278 of record CAKALU010068822.1, on the reverse strand, counting down.
GGTTTTTATAGCTTAAACTTTTAAGTGGTGAAAAGGGAGTTTGGAATAGTTTTTTGTTGTTTCTTTTAATTTGGGGGATACATATGATGTTGAATGCATGTGTATATATAGATATATGAAGTAATGCTAGCGCAATCTACCTGCTGTGACAGATGCAAAATCAAGAAAAGGCACACATCCAAAGGAACTAGAAAAAAAAAAAAGTAATAATCTGCAATGCTGAATCACCAGTGACCATGTTTTACATGTGAAAGAAGATAAGACGAGAAACGTTTATTCATGCAAAAACATTGCCTGCACAAACAAAATGCAGACCAAACTGTACTATTTTCACAGCTTTGTGTTTTGGTAAGTGGAGCTAGGTTTTTATTATTTCTCTCAGTGATGCAGTGTATGCATTTCGTCTTACCATTTTTTGTATTTTAGGAAAGATCGGACTTTGAGTTTGTGCCTCTGACTGATGGCCATTCCAACACTTAATGTGTTTTATTTTTTCTGCTCTGTCAAACCTTTTAGGAAACAAGTACCAACGATTCCAAAAGTGCAAAGCAGCTTTTGTTTCCTGCTTTTTTGGGTGATATCAATGTTAAAACTATACACTTATTTTAGCCGGAAGCATTCTTTGTGGGGAACAAGTAGAGGAAGTTGTTGGGAACCATTTGCACCCATTTTAAGAGTTAAGAGAGTGGATGAGTAGGAACAGTGTTGTGTGTGAGTGTATGTGTGTGTATGTATGAAAAGTATTAATATAGAAACCATTAAAAATGGTGCCATAAAGTGCAACATGCCTAGAATATTCGACCTACATCTCACAATAATCAATTTCTTCTTAGGTAGGTCTGAAGCACTACATCATTAAATCACTGCTAACATGTTAGGAAAACATGAATTGTTAAACTCTATTTGTGAATAGCACTACTGAAAGAAGGCACTAATTCGAAACAGTAAAGATATCTGACCTTTTACATTGCTCGCTGTTTTACCTCAAGGTTCAAGGCTAACCCACCAATATCACTGTTTCAGACATGCTTTTTTATGTTGCCTCGGTCACCTCAGTTAAATAATCTGTTTTGTAAATGTTATTTTTGTGATTTGGTTCTTGTTTTGTATTCTAAAGAAAGACCAAAAATAAAACAAATATAAGAATAATCTTTGTTTCTCTTTATTGTGTCATTTTGTACTTCTTGGCCCTGAACAGTAGGCCTAACTGGCAGATATTTATATAGTGTTAGAGTTTGACAATCATGAAAGATTAGGCATTGAGGAGAATGTTTTTTCACATGAGTAATTTCACAACATCATTCTCCAAACTGTGTCTATTTTTTGGCAAGACAGGCGATATGTAATCAAGCTGTAATCCTGTGCAGCTAGAACGGCAAAAACGCCTTCTATGCTCTACTGTATGGTAAACGGCTATGACAGAATTATTATTATTATTATTTTCCTTTATTTAACCAGGTTAGTCCCATTAAGATCAAAGATCTCTTTTACAAGGGAGACCTGGCCAAGATAGCAGCAAGACAGTTATAGTAAAAGTAACAGACAACACATAAATTAATAACATTAAAACTTGCTCATACAAAACACTTGCACACAGACAACCTAGACTGCAGCGATTTCACCAGAGCCTTAAACTCATTCAAGTTCACTAAGTTTTGAAGTTGAAGATCAGATTGTACATTATTCCAAGCAGTAGGTGCTGAGAATCAGCTCTACATACTGTACAAATACGTTAGTAATCATACATCCATCTTTATTATGCCCAAATTGTTTAGAACCACTGTAGTGACTATAGGACAAAGGAGGACGGTCTGCAGGACAGATAATAATGCACACAGTGCACTTTCATAGACTAAGCTACTGGATTTACCCTGCACTATACTCATTTTTAACAGTCTCTTCTGCACTATATTCACTTTTTTAATAGTCGTGTATCACAGCTGTAACCCTGCACTATATTCACTTTTAACAGTTTTCTTCATCTCCTTGTATTTTTATATCTGGTATATTTTTTTGTACCTTGTACTTTGCACTACTTACTTTTTTTACTGCCTTTTTACTAACATGTTTTGCACTATGGAACTGTGATGCTGGAAACTTGAATTTCCCTCGGGATCAATAAAGTTACTATCTATCTATCTATCTATCTATGGCCGAAACATCTGATGATACAAGGGTACACTACTGATGATGTGTCCTGTGCCCAATTGTTCTGAAATGTCACAACCCAGGCAACCCTCCCACAAACTCTGAGAAACCCACCTGTCAATTGTCAAACACTCTAAACAACAAGGTGAATTTCGTGGAAGTGCTCACCACATATTGGCACAAGGGACATATTTTGACACCACGTCCTGTGTTTTTTTATTCTGATTCATTCTATCTATCTATCTATCTATCTATCTATCTACAGTATCTATCTATCTATCTATCTATCTATCTGTAGTTATAGGTCTGAACAGCAGGGGGCGTCGAAGACTCCAGAATAACAGCAGCAGCAGCAGAAGAAGACTTCCCAGCATGCATTTCGGCGCGCGAATATTGATTTTTGTTTTGTAGTTACAAACATAAGTACTCATACTACACTAACTAACCTACAAAAACAACAAAACCAACAAAACCAGCCCCTATAACACTCTACATGGTTCTTTGACTCATTGCTGTAAGTATTGTTCGTTTCCGAAGTTGTCGTGTAATTTAACGTTATCTAACGAGCGTTAGTGATGTAAGGTTAGTTTGTTTACAGTCAGTTACAGTAGCTAACGTTAGCTAGTTAGCTATGAGTTGTACTTGTTTTTAATGTTCTCCATATATTGTAGTTAACGTAGGTTTATGATACAAAAGAGTTACAAACTGGGGATACCGAGGATGGTAAATAGGTATGATGGATATTGGAGGAAATGTTGTTAATGTCCAGTATAAACTGTTGTAATGTAGTTAGCTAGCTGTATTGACAGGAGGCAAGGCAGCTTTATTTGTAGAGCACATTTCAGCAACAGGGCAATTCAAAGTGCTTTACATAAACATTCAAGAACATTAAGACAAAGTGCAAAAGAACATTAAGACATAATTAAAACAGTTATAAAAACATAAAAACATTAAAACATTAAAGATTAGAAAATAAAAACAAGCTAAAAATAAAAGCTAGGATAGAAGCTGAAATAGAATATAACACACAAGAGTAAAAGTTATAGTGCAGTATATATGATCATTATCTGGTTTAATAAAAGGCAGCAGCAAACAGGAAAGTTTTAAGCTTTGATTTAAAGGACTCAGAGTTGGAGTTGGTCCTGCAGGTTTCTGGGAGCTTGTTCCAGATATTTGGTTCATAAAAACTGAACGCTGCTTCTGCATGTTTAGTTCTGACTCTGGGGACACTAAGCAGACCTGATCCAGATGACCTGAGAGGTCTGGATAGTTCATAACATAGCAGAAGTAAGGACTGAAATAAGACTGAGCTTGTAGCATATAGTCCATGAGCCAGGGGGTTGGTCGTGCCACTTTGGAGGGACCAAGTCTCATGGTGATTTGTTTTAAAGGTCTATGTCCCTAGTGGTGGGAAATGCATGACAGCATTGCAGCAATGGTAGCTTTCTATGTGCTATCACTCTTTTTTTCATCCCTCCATCATTAAAATGTTTCCATCTTTTTTCGCCATTTTGCACATAGATCCAGTATAAAAGAGGGAAACCAACCCACAATATCATGAAGTCATATATCGTTGTAAAGCTTAGACTATGATCTATCCATCGGTCACATTGTCATGACACTGAGGTCAAGAGAATTTGACCTTTGACCTCTAATGCTGTAATCGGGCAAATTCTGAATGCCACTGCAAATGCCCTTGTAACTAACTTCATATTGATCTGATGTGCACATGGATAGTTCCAACATAAAGAGCACAAAAAGAGCTTTAAAATTATATATTGTGTGTTGGTTTCCCTCTTTTATATTGGATCTATGTGTAAAATGGCGAAAAAAGATGTAAAAATTTTAATGATTGAGGGATGAAAAAAGGAGTGATAACACATAGAAAGCTACCATGGTTGCAATGCTATCATGCATTTTCCAACACTAGGGACATAGACCTTTAAAAAAAAAAAATCACTATGAGACTTGGTCCCTCCAAAGTGGCACGACAACCAAATTTTGGGGGTCTGGCTCATGGACTACTACTAGTTACTGTAGTAGTTAGTATTTAACATTGAGAGACCAACATGCTTGTACATTAAATCATGAATTAATACAGGAATATGTGATGAAGCTGTTTCTTTCCAGGTAGTGTTGGCAGGTGGAAGGAGGGCTGGCTGTGTTTCATCAGTGAATGGAGGATGAGCAGCCCAGGAGAGAGCAGCGGGACACCCAAACCAGCTAGCGGGACACCCAAACCAGCTGACCCCTTTGAAGATGTATGGAGGCAGCTCAGAGAGTGCCACCAGAATGCACTTCAAGGTAACTGACCCATGATGTGTTGTTTGTGTAGACATAAAGTGAACTTCCTCAATGGTTCATGAAGGTTATACTGAAGTCAGATACTTTTTTTTTGCATTGTGCTTCACACTCTTCAACACTGCATTTGTTGCTGTTTGTAGAACTGGAGGCAAAAGTGAACAAGTTGAAAAAGGCGCGCTATTTGTGAGTATATTGTGTCACTAACTTTTAAATATGATAATAACATGAGTATTTTTGACCCTGGCTTTAGAAACTCATTTGTGAATAGTTGAATATAGTCTACCTGTCATTGCATTTGTTTTTCCACAGAGATGCTCAGAGTCTTGAGGTGTTTCACATTCGCACCCAGCAGCAAAAGGAGCAAAACAAAACCCTGCAGGATACCATCTTTCGCCTGGAGGAAAGGTAACTTCCTCCACAACAGGTTAACTTTGTTAAAAACTATATGTAACAACAAAGACTAGCAACTTTTTGTTCTCTGTTTCCAGGCTCTGTGCAGCAGAGTGTGATCAATGTGCCATCTTAGAGGAGAACCTAAAAAATAACCAGGATCAGAATTTGCGCCTCATCGCCAAACTGAGTGAGTTTACTCATTATTTTTATTATTCCATTGTCGGATAGAGAAGTGATGAACTCCAGCTCAACACCCTTCCTGTTGTAAAAAAAAGAAAGTTCTGCTTACACACTTAGTATGGATGCTTGAAGCGCTTGGTATGGTGCTGGTCTGAAGCAGTATCAGGTAGAAACCAAAGGGACCTTCCACATCATTTACTTTCCCAACATCAGCCCTTGACCGGTGGCTTCAAAATAAAAAGTAATGATCTTCACCTTTTTGTTTACTTCAGTCATGGGATGATAAACAAATAGGAATACTGAAGTAATATTTGAGGTGAATCAGAAAATCATAGATTCATATCCATGTCCACACCCCATATACTCAGAAGTCTACTGCTGCTCCTCAAGCGACAGCGGGCACAACATGAAAACTTCATGAGATGTAAAGAAGTGTCTACCCTATAACATATTTAAAAAATGAAAAGAAAAAAAAAGATTTAAGGACAAAAAATCACCTAATGTGCATATATACAGTGTTTATTTTGGACTAAAAGTATTGAAATTGTAACCTTGTTTGGAAGCTTTCCGATGATCAGAAAACTGTACTGTTATGTTTATTTTTGAAGAAGATATCTGCGTCTTTACTTTTAACATGTAGCCTATAAAGTTTTCTCAGGCTTGCATTTTTAGTCATGCTAGCAGCATCACTCCAGAGATGGCAATGTCGGTTGGTCTACCATTTTGATCCAGACTGAAATATCTCAACAGCTATGAGATAAGACAATTCAGATTCCTGTGACTTTGGTGATCCCCTGACTTTTCCTATAGCGCCACCAGCAGGTTCAACTTTTCACTTATCCTAAGAAATAGCTCAGCATATACTCCATGGATTGGCACAACGTTTTGTACAGACCTTCATGTTGCCCAGACAATGAGTCTTAATAACTGGTGTTGCCTTAACTTTTCCTTTAGTGCCATACAAATTTCAATTGGTTCAATAATCTTATTTATGACCAGATTCCCATTCCCAAAAGACATTCCCACCAGCCTCAGCTGTACTTTGTTTTTAGTGCTAATTAGCAAATGTTAGTATGCTAGTACCTAAATAAAGCCCAACAGAGCTGCTAGTATGTCTGCAGATTCCTGAATACAGTCTTGTTTACATATAGACAAGCCTGTGTTCAAAAGAATACATGGCATGTACTGCTGTATATTATGGGTTTATATTGACTATACCAGTGTACCACAAAATATGGCTACTAGCATGTTGAAGAGCATATTGCTATTAATTGTGATGTAGCGTGTGTGAAACATTGTGTGTCGTTTGTTCTCCAGAGAATGAAAGAAACAACCTTGAGGATGAAAACAGAAAACTACATGCTGAACTGCAAAAATTCAAGATGTCTCGGTAAGCTCTTTAGTGTGTTACAGTCATGTTTTGTCAAGCTGTTCTCTTTGACATAAATATTAAAATTAATGAAATACTTGGATTTTTCTATATTTTATCAGCAGTTCCTCTGTAAAAGCTGCCCGAGATAACTATAAATATTGTAGGTCTTGCAGCCAAAACATACATCGTAGTGGATTTCACTTCTGCTTTGATTGCAAGTCAGGTTTCAAGTGTCCTCCATACATCTCTATGGGAGGACAGGTTTATAGCGCTAGTTTAGTGAGTTTCTAAGCTGTGGTGTTCTGCACTGGAATAAGCATTCACAGAAAAGTTTCAGTTCCCAGTTAAACATTGCAGGTGTTGTTTTTATCAGCTCAGAGCCGCAGCAGGCCTCATCCCCGGAGCAAGAAGACGGCATCATCCCAGACTCGCCAATCCTGCAAAGCTCGCTGCCTGTGTTAAACAAACTGAGGAAACGGAGAGATGTCGACAAAATGAAGCACGTTCGCTATGCAGAGACGCCTCTACCTCGGTTTAACTACTCGCTCTTCAGCGGTCAGTCGGCTTTAAACTAACTTTCAGACCTTTTCTGTTTTCTGAATGCATTAAGTCGTCTAACGTGTGTTGTTCTCTTTTTAAAGTCCTGGATAAAGAGCCTGTTGACGCTACAAAGAATCCTGGAAGAGCACAAGTGCTTGTACCCAACACATGTGAACTGGACTCATCCCAAACCTCAAGTATGACTGTACTCCTACTATATCAGCATTATTTTAGAATTGAGAAATTTAAAAACAGGAACACTACTTCTGGTTTCTAAGGTTGCTTTCACACCTGTAGTTCGGTTCATTTGATCCAAGAGGAAAAAAATGTATTGTTGCATTTTAGTTCTGGTCCAGTTCCTGGTCACACTGACTGTTTATAAACAAACCAAGAGGAACATGAAGTTATTCATACTGACAGGTAACTCACTGATTGGACATCTTTGGCGATTGTCATCCTGCATCATCAGGACTCACGTGGGGAAACCAAATTCTGGTGACTGACAAAAGTTTATTGGTCTGCACCAGGGTTCGATTAACAGCTTTCACACCAGCCCAAACAAACTGTACTAACCGAGCAAACGGACCTGAGTGCGTTTTAACCAAACCAAACGGGTTAGGTGTGTAAGCACCTTAAGAGAACAGGAATCGGAAACCATATTTATTTCCTTCCATCTGTCCGTTACTTGAAGCCCTCAATGAGCGCTGGGCAATATTTATCTATACAAACACACCCATCATATCAGCCGAATTCACACGGTGGGGCCGCACAGAAAGAGGCGTCGCTGTAAATTCAACATAAAGAGTCAGATTAAATCCTCTCTACTCAGAGGACTGATTAATGAAACCTCAAGTACAATACAAACTGCTTCTTACGTAGTAATCCATGTGATATGAAGCATTATAGAATGGCATGGATGGTAGACATGATAATACTTTTTGCAGTTTTTATAATAAAAAAGAAGACCTTGTCTGACATGATTTCTGGGTACTGAAGTTTTGAGAAGATTGAAAGTTTTCAGTTGCCATGTGCAAAGTTGCTGATTGTGAGATGTGTAAAGGTGTTGTTGGGTCTCTGTCTCGTTTCAGATGATGTGAATCTAAATCTGGAAGACGCCATAGCAGAAACCTGTGGCCTTGAACTTATTGACAAGCCTCACATGGTAGGTAGGATTCAGACTGGTGTAAAGTCTGTATGAAAGAGATTTTGTGTGAACTGAATAATTATATCTTAGCAACAGGAAGTCAGACTAATTAGCTCTTTGGATTGTATCTGTAATTTATTTCCTTGTTATCTTTTTTCAGAAAACTGAGCCAACTGCAGGCCAGCAGAGCAGCTCAAAATCTCCCTGGAAGTATGGCGCTGGTTTAAAGTGAGGATGACAACGATTGGGACATGTTCATTTGCTGAATATCATGACCGTATCATGAGTTGTAAATTCAGACTTTGGCATCTTTGGCATGTCAAAAAAAACAAAACACTGGCAGACAGCAATGCATGCTGCTAACCCCCATCTCTCAACTTAAACAAATTGTATTGAATTTTGTTCTTTATTCATGCAATCAAACAAAAAACATTCCAAAAACACAACTGTATTTGTTTCCCTGTCTTCAGACCTTACCGCTCCTCCTCTTCATCCATGCTGCTCCACAGTCCAGACTCCACCACAGAAAGGTCCCCATCGCTTCTCCCGAGTGTCAAAAGGTTTTCAGAGGATGGCTCCGTTAACAAAGCAAAGCGTAAGAAGGAGGAAAGTGAGCCGGAGGTGCAAGAGGAGGACAAACAAGGAACCCAGGAACGGGTGGACAAACATAAAGAAGGCAAACGCATACAACCTGAACTGATCAAACGAACCTCCACACCTTTAAGCAATCAAAGCTTTAAGCAGTGGCGGTCGGACGGCAAGGTTAGAGATGTGTTCAAAAGGCTTGTATGAATGTGTGTCTGTGTGTCAGATTGCAAGACAAATTGCAACACTACTTTCAGACCAAATCTAGTGTCCTGGCTTTCATAAAGCTACTGTATACTTTGTTCCACCATTTTTTTAAGATTTTCTTATATAGAAATGCTTATAATTTCTAAGCATTGTAATTAGGATAGAATAATTCCTCCATGTTTTTAAAATGTAATTTATTTAACATTTAACAGGTTCAGTCAGAACTAAATGGGACTTCCAACCAAGGCCCAAGTGTGTCCTTTAAAAGTCCTGCTTTCAAGAAGCCAAATGTTAAAGGAGGAGCAAACAAGGACGGTGTTGGGAAGAAAGGAAACCCCCGGCAGGATTTGAATGCCTCACAGGACCAACATAAAGGAAAAGTTGGTGAGTTTTGTGTTCTGTTGCTGGCAGTGTGTTGCGTCTTACGGCCTTTGCAGTGTACATCATTTTTTTCTGATTGTAGGCTGAAAGTTGTACAATTTCAAGTATTTCTTAATAATCAGTTGAATTGAATGTGACCATGTCAACTCTGCTTTCCACAGCTGAAAGGAGGATCAAAGTGGAGCCCATGTGGAGCATTGACCCTGCGCTCGCCCTGTCCATGTACGACAGTGAGTGCAGAGGAGTCGAGGTACAGTCACGTGACCTGATATACACCAACAGTTGCCCTTTATTGTTGTGTGTCAGAAGTACGGAAGCCCTGAGAGGCAAGTGAGAGAAAAAATATCTGGCGATCGATTTTCTAAGTCTGATCTAACTCGTTTTTTTCTGCTGTGTTTATGACTTACGAAACAGGTGCCAGGATAATTTTTCTAAGGGCACTTGCACAAGCCATAGTCCTATTGGCTAGTCCGAATCAGAGTGAAATTGATACCTTTGGTTAGTTTTCTATTAAGTCTGGTTCGGTTTCACAGTGCACAAATTAAAGCGGACCAAATAAAAAGCTGAGGTGCGTGTAGGAATGAGCGGATTTAACTTTTTCATCTCAAGAGCTGCCATTTCTATGCAGAGAATCGCAGACTTTGATGCCGTCGAAGTTTTTTCACTTTGACTCGGCATCTGGTTGACTGCGCACAAATCCCTTCTCCCCCTCCTCCATTTAGCCTATTCTGTATGTTCTCTTCGGGCCCCCTTGTCAAGCAAACATCAGACTTCAGCAGAAGTCCAGGTCAGTCCTCTCCCACTCATGTTAACCTGTCGTTACCTGAGTCCATCTCAACAAATGCCCTCAAAGGCACCCTGCGTTTTGGTTCACTTCGAAACAGTCCGAGACCACCTCTCACAAGCGGTCCCGGACCGGTTGTTTTGGTCCACAACCGCCCAAATGGACCGCACCAGAGTTTGAACCGCACCAGAGTTTGATTAAAGCGGACTAAATGTTGGCTTGTGAAAGCGTTCTTAATGGCTGGTTTTTCGTTCATCTTTGAAAACAGTTGAAAAAAAATGTTTGGCAGATGAAAAAAAAAAAAGTTTGTTGCTGTAATACTCATTTTGGCCAAAAGAGACTCAAGTACACCACTACCCGATGTTCTAAATAGGACTAAATGTATCCATGTTTTCTTCCAGGTTAGGCAAATGAGTATTACAACAACAAACACTCCTGACAAAAAAATTTACATATCCTGGCAACATTCTTTCCTACCTGTGTCACAGATGGAAAAAAAATTCGGATTTTATTTTGGATTATCTTGGCAAAACCTTTTTTTTCACCTGTTAATTTTTTTCTCATTCCCTCAGAGTTTCCGTACAGAAGTGTTCATTTAGCAAATATCAGGCCAGTTGGAGAGCGTCTACCTGTGACCACTGATTGTGTTTGCTGTGATTTTCTGTGATTGACATATGTCATGATTTTTTTTCAACTACTTATTAACATGAAACACATACAACAACAACAACAAATCTTTGGACATGTTCATATGGATATATTGGATAGATGGTGTCTCTTGCACCAGGCTGTTTATCTGTATATCTGTTTGTATTCTAGCCAAAGGAAGAAGAAGAAGAAGAAGAAGAAGAAGAAGAAGAAGAAGAAGAGGAGTGTCATGGAGAATTGGTAGATTCCGACCGCACTTGGGTCAGTCACAGTTTACTCCAGTGCCGGGGAGAAAATGCCCCAAACAGAAGGGACAGTGTGTCTGGTGAATATAAAGCTCAGCTTTCAGATTAAATTCTTACTGGAATGTTTTGTTTGACACTGAGGTTATACACAAGCTGATGGGTCTTATCTGCACTGATTATATATCATATCTGCTTTTCTAGGACTAGCAGAGAAGGCAAATGACAGTTTGGATATGATGTTTGACACAACCGCTCAGGGGGAGTACAAGTCTTTCAACAACTCAAACTTGGGCCAGAGCCAGCCCTGTGGTGACGATGATGATGAAGATGAAGGAGAAGAGGACGATGGTAGGCTTTTAGATTTAGAGAAACTGTGTTTGTCATCATGTAATTTGACCAGTATTTCTGTGTTTGACATTGGATGTCAGTTCTTAAATTTAACTTCATGTGCTTGTTTTAATCTGCAAGATCAACAAGATCCTCATGAAAACACTATGAGCCAAAGTAACAGGCACAAAGCACGGTAAGAAACACTCCCATCAGCCGTACAGTCAGCAGGTTCTGTTTGCTATTTCGGGGATCAATATATTTTTATGCAGAAAAATAAAAAGATAGATTTCCAGTCTCACAGGCATCGTTAAGTTCCCACAATGTACATTTTCTCTCTTTGGATTAGACGTCCGACATTTGCACACATGGCTGTGATTCGCAAGAAAGATGAGAGAAGAAAACTGAAGGGCACTACCTGCAAGGAATGCGAAATTGTAAGTATTCGATCATAAAGCCAAGTAATGCTGACATTTTTTTTTTCCCTAATGCTATTTTAACGATGTTTATTTCCAACAGTATTACGCCGATCTACCAGAGGAGGAAAAGCACAAAAAATTGTCGGCGTGCTCGAGGCACCGGTTTCTGTACATTCCTCCCTGTACTCCTGAAAACTTCTGGGAAGTTGGATTCCCATCGACTCAAACATGCATCGATAGAGGTAATTCAACTTTTACTTTTTAGTTAAACCCCTCCATTATTAGCAGGATATTTTAACACCTTTCCCCTGCAAGAATCAATAAACTCATGTCATTCTTACATCCCATCCCACAATGACTTAAAACGCATGAAAAATACATATAGATACTGAGATATAATTTCCTCGTAGGTTATATCAAGGAAGACAAGAATCCCCAGGTGCGTACTCGGAGGAGACAACCATTCCATGCTTTATTCTCCCCGAAGCAAAACCAGCAGGAGAGCTAAAAAACGTCTTTTTCTCTGTTTGAATTGGCCCATTTATAGAGAAGTTCTGTCTCTATAGACTGTTTGACTGGTTTGTGTTTAAAGGGGACATATCAGGCTCATTTACAGGTTCATACTCGTATTTTGGGTTTCTACTAGAACATGTTTACATGCTTTACTGTTCAAGAAAACACATTTTTCTCATACTGTCTCTTTAAGACCCCCTCCCGAAAAAGCCCAGTCTGCTCTGATTGGCTTGCAAGAAATTTTAATTACCCTGCATGTGACATTGGAAGGGGAGCCAAATCTGAAGGGCTTGTTGAATCACGTTTTCTGATCTAGACAGCCCACAAAAACTGACTGGGTTGTCTTATTTCACAGTTTGTGGGTTGGTAGGCACTCCAGATACCCAAATGTATGTGTAAGAACTAAAAAAAAGTGTGTTTTTCATGATATGTCCCTGTTAAGATTTTCTACATAGTGTAAATAAAAATGACTATATGTCTATGGAGTGATGTCAATGACCCAAGTTATTCCAACAACAAAAAATCCACTTCGCTTTACCTCAAATGCTGCAGCTCTTCATTCAGTGGGATTTAATAGGATCACAAATGTCACTGGGGGTTTGCTAAAATTACAGCACACAGCAATCGCAATAGTTACACAATAGATAATTTTATTTGGTCGGCAGATTGTCAGCGCACAGATGACAAAATTACAAAAATAATGTGCAAAAATAAAATACTTTTTTTTCAAGAAAATAAATCTCTTTATGCAGTGCAAGTCGCGGGTTAATCCGGAGGGCTGCAATTATCTCATCCCGACTGAGAGTCTCTCTGAGAGTACAACAGAAGGGCCTCTCCAACGTGGCTGATGACCACACTGCAACCAAACAGAGGAACACAAGTTGTAGAAATCATTAGTGGTTTGATATTAACCCATCTACACATTTCAGTACCTAAAACAGGCAGGTGATGTGCTTACCAAGTAAGAGATGAAGTATTAATGTCCATGTTGAAAATAAACGGAGAGAGGGACATGGCAGTAATCTGGAAGGAGAGAGTAGCAAAATAATCTGTACTTCTGGTTGAGTAGTAATAATTCAAATAGTCATTTCACGAGTTACAATTCACTCAGTCTTTTGATTGAGTGAATTATGCTGCTGTTTAAGTGCACTAGGGGTGGAGAGATATACCGGTATTGACATTGATAACCATGATATTTCAAAATGCAATATTGATATCATGTTAATAATAAACACATAATAATCATGTAAATAATCCAGTGCCTCTTAAATCATTTTATACACACAGTTATGGTTACAGACTTTCTCCACCTCCCTACAGTTGTATTTTGAGTGTAATTAATTTGCCAAAAAAGAGACAAAACGCACAATAAACAAAGTTAAAAGATGAATTTGACTGATCGCATTATTATTTTCAAATTTTCTATACATATTGCGATGATACGGTTACCGTGAATTCTTTTGGCCACGATAATCGTGTAGAGATAATCTGATAACGTGAAAGCCCTAAAGTGCACCATGCTACTAATTCAACCACAAAATACTATTAAACCTAAATTAAAATGTAAATATGATGTATTATAATCACCTTGGACAAAAAAATCCAGACCCCCAAGTGCTCGAGAGGCAGTCCAGTTTTTAGTTTGACTGTGGCCAGCAGCAACAAAAACCCCAGCAGTGCACTGTGAAATGAGACAGAGGTGAGTTAAACTGAAAACAGACAATAAAACACAAAAATAAGTTTGTTTAGAGGAAGCTTTCCCTGCTGGAGGAATTTCTAACTTTAAAAAGGATAATGGCTGATAGAAATACTTTGTCGACTTGTTGAAGCTGAAACACGCTACTAGGACTTTCTAACACAGATCTACTTATAACCATATATCTGTACAGTCTGGGCTCTGTGTCAAATGACATCTGACACCTAAAGCATGTTCTATTGTGACACTGTGTAATGTTTTCTATATTAGTGCTGCTTCTCACATTAACCTAGAAGATTATTTGGCTCAGCCAATGTTCATGATGACAAACTCTCACCTGGCACAGCAACCGCAGTGAAATGTGTGGGACTGAAGGGAGGGGAACTCCAAGGCACCCATGAGGTCACCTGTAAAGGGACAAAGATCTGTTTGTGAGGTATAAATGTAGATCGTAAAATCTGCATTGGGTAGTTGCAACTTTTATCGTAGCATTTACCAACACAAGTAATACGTAACATCTGCCCAAGGTCACTCATTACCTGTTGGGTGAGCGGCAATGGCCAGCAGCAAGACACTGTTATGTAAAGGAAGGAAAAGCTGAAATTAGTTAGTGAAGCTGCACTCTTGATTTTAATATAAAAACATGAATCATACTGTGTCACTACAGCCTCCTTCTAGAGCTCCAGAGAAGGCAATAAACATGAATGGACCATCTGTAGGTTTCATCAAATTGTTTTGAGATGACAGTTTTGTAAACCTCTCTCTCAAATGAAAGAAGTAAATAATGAAATGAAGAAGACATAAATGTTTAGATAATTTAATACATTGTAAAACCTTCCATCCTTAAATGAAACTGACTTGTGCTTATTATGTATCTGATCCAGTTATTCAGAATTATTTATTCTTACCTGAACATATAGTTGATGCACTGTTGCTCAAGGTCACTACAATGAAAACATCACAAAAATAGTGTCTTCAGTGAATTGGTTTTAAGTTAAAGGGGAACTACGCCCATTTTCAAAATTCATACATGTTATTTCTACAGTCTAAGACAGTCCAAAAAAATATTAGTAAACATGAACAACTCTCCCAAATCCAAAAGCTAGAGCGCTAAAACTCAAACTTGTGATGTCATAGGGTATAAAGTGTGGAACCGCTCCATAGACAATGCATTGATGTTATAGATGACATTGACAGAGCACCCAGGGGAATGCTGTGAGTATAAAGGTACATTTTCTGATTCACAACTGAGAACACTACAATAGAATGAAGCTCATTTGGGTATAAAAAAAGAATACAAACATTATGTGGAACAACAAAATCAGTCTCCCATTCGTTGTCTATGGAGCAGCTCCAGACTTTATGACATCACAAGTTTGAGACTTACTTTTTTCTGGCTTTGAGAGAGAGTAGCTCATGTTCACAAACATTGATTGAACTGTCCTAGGCCATGGAAATAACATATTGGAATTCTTAATTTGGGTGGTGTTCCCCTTTAAATGTGTGAATATGTGTAGAAAACAAATCAGCAGAGTGGTTTGACAACTTTAAGATGAAAAGCGGCACTTTGTGTTAGATAAGGAACAGAGGCACAAACGAGATACACACTTTCAAGCAAAGTGTTTGTGTGTTCTGCTATTATCCACAGTGTGTCGTTGTGCTTCCACTTACCTCAAATTACTGGATTTGTAGTGAACTTGAAACACCCTGTATGCACCTGAAAGATGACGTGATATTCTTACTCTCGGCCTCTGCTGATTATTACGATTCTTTCAGTTATCTGTGGTGTCCCTCAAGGCTCAAAACTCGGGCTGCTGTTCTTCCCTTAATGCAACTCCTGCGCTATTACAGTTCACAATGTAGCATCTGTGTATATTCTTAAACTTACCGACACAGAGCAGATGACCAACAGCCCACAGGTAACCACTGTAGTCAAACTGTAAAATAAGCAAACGTGTAAACATGAGTAGATTTATTCTTCCTCCCCAAGTAGGAATCATAGTGTCGTAATAAGAAAACCATCATTAGATGATAATGAATTATTACCTGAGGATCATGGACGGGGAGGTTGATGGCTGAGAGCAGCATGAGGGCTATGCTACAAGAAGAAGAAGAAGCACATTTAAAGATGCAGTCATGTAAAAGGGAATATTACATTTTTGGGCTTTGTATTTTTGAGTATAATCACACAAGAAAGTGCTTTATTGGTTTATCTTTCACCTTTATCAACATCACCGCCATTATCATTACTATTAAAGCAGGGGTAGGCAGTATATTTTTGGCATCATTGGGCAAAAATGACATTAATAGCCTGTCAACATATTGCAATTCAGGTGTTCTGGGAGATAACTAGACTTCTGCATCTCCTCATGGCTCTGTTTTCAGGCTTTAAAGAGTCTAACCTGTGAAGGGAGACTTTAGCCAATCACAGGTCATTTCATTGAGAGAGCGCGTTCCTATTGGCTGCAGATGCACATGCACGTCTCTCCCTTCAGATAGCGAAAGCCTGATTCACTGCAAAGTAACCCCAAAAAAGGAAAACAGACTTATCAAAAAGAGTCAGACAATATTGGCGAAGCGTTTCAGAGATGGAGAGAAAATATTGCTAATAGTTAGCTAATAGCCTTCTGCTCATGGCTGCGGCTAGCGCTGTGAGCTAGCCTCACGGCTACAGTAGCTACGGCAGTAGGCCAGACTATTAGCAACACTATCTCTCCATCTCTGAAACGCTTCACTGATATTGCAGCTCGCTAGGGCCTCGAATAACAGTATGTCATCTCAAAGGGCTTTACAGGCCGATTATGACAGACATTTATGATCAAGATGATGTTTGAAATGAATGACAGGTACTTGTCCTGGTTACTGTATGAAGCATGCGCATGTGCATAATGAGCTGCAGGATGAGGGCTGTATTTTCAAATTCTAGCTTTTTTTTTTTACTTTTCCAGAAAACTGCCAAAAATAAACTGCATCCCCCTGCTTTAAGCATCTATGCTCCTTTCATGGGAGAACTAAAATGTAGCATATTTCCTT
Source organism: Hozukius guyotensis (assembly GCA_916700995.1). Lineage (NCBI taxonomy): Eukaryota > Metazoa > Chordata > Actinopteri > Perciformes > Sebastidae > Hozukius > Hozukius guyotensis. The sequence goes on along the minus strand of CAKALU010068822.1, from coordinate 35,359 downwards.
GTGTTGTCCCATCTCCTGCAACGTTTGTGTACTTGCCATAAGAAAAACTGTCAACAAATGTTTACAGTTGCATTCCATCTTGATGCAACTTACTGTACTACTGCTCAGGTGAAGGAGAAAGGGGGAAAACCACAAACCTGATAACTTTCAGCCATTGCATCTTCTGTCGATAAAAAGAGACCAAAGCACATTTTACAGAGTGAGATACAGGATAATACATGTAGACTTGTACAGTATAGTGTGTGTGTCCAAGGTCATAAAGCTAGTGGTGGCTCTGCTTCATTTCCCTCCATTTGCTTCCGATCAATAAGAAGAGGGAGTGTTCGACACATAATTGTAGATATTCACACACAGCAGCAGGCAGTACAGCACTTACCTCTCTATGGACGACCTTCAAGATTATGTAACTGACAACATGAGAGGAATTCTGAAGAGTGAAGAAAAAAGGAATGTCCTACAGAGAAAAAGAAACAAGAATTTCAGAAATAAGGCAACAATCTACTAAATTATTTATAATAAGTGTAATTGAAAAGCCACTACATCTAAGTGGTGGGTTAGATGACGTACTATGCGCGATAAGGCCCTGGAACCAGCGTATATGTTCCCCACAAACAGGAGGGAGCCTGGAAGCCAGGAGAGAGCTGCTGATCTGTAACAAAGCATATGAAACAAAGCTTTTAATAATGCATGTGCTTATTGGCAGCCACCGAAAAACACTCCAGCATGAATCTTATAATAGTTTATGAAAAGTACCTGGTGATGCGGCTCATTTCCACCCATCCAAACTTCCCAGAGAGTAGAAGCAGGACGGCCCCGATTAATGTCTGCCATCTAGAAATATGCATTATGTTAGTTAACATACACGGCTTTTTTTTGCGGGTGTGAAGATTTAAATTCTTTAAGCATTTGTTTTAAATTACACATTTTTAAGCTTTATGAACTGTACATGTATTTCTCTCAATACTTGGGATTGTCTTAAAGAAGAAGAAGAAGAAAGGCACTCAAAAAAACACCAACAACATTCTCCCCCAAAGCAACAGCCAACCATGACCCTCTAGAAATGTCATACAATAATAATATTAATCATAATAACACCACCTCATACAATAAAGTGGGAATAAGACAGACTAGAGGTTCATTAATCAGGTAAATTCATTTGTGATCACTGAACAGGCTTTCATGGTTCACAGTATATAGCGGTGCATAATGGCTCTGGGTAACAACGCAAAGGCTGCTTTGGCGTTATAAGAACATGTTGCCGATATGGTATTGGTACTGGTGGCCAGAATTAAGTTTGATTTTCTGAAATTAATTTTTTTCACTCTGTTATTTACACGGTATACACAGGCCCGAAATACACACACATGCACAAACAGAGGACATTAATGGAGAGATGTCAGAGCGAGGGGGCTGCCCCTGACAGGCGCCCCGAGCAGTTGGGGGCTTGATGCCTTGCTCAAGGGCACCTCGGCAGTGCCCAAGAGGCGATGGCATCTCTCCAGCGACCAGTTCACACTCAGTACTTGGTCCATGCGTGGACTTGAACCGCCGACCCTCGGGTTCCCAAGCCAAGTCCCTATAGACTGAGCTACTGCCGCCTATAAAGGTCAACTATTGACCTTTAAGGCCATTAAAGTGTTAATTTACATTATTTGTTCTGCATTTTAAGTGCCTACACACACACACACACACACCCTGTAACGACCATGAAAGGATAAAACATGAAGATGTTCCACATAAAGTATTTACCTTCAGCTACTCACCCTTGAAATAAGGTTGGATAAGTGAATTTTAACACTGACAGGACAAACTGGAAAAAAAGAGAAATATATATTTGATTTTGTTTATTTATTTTGCACAATTTAAGACTATACAACATAACAAAAAAAATAAATTAATAATAATATACAGTGCGGGAAGAGGCAAAAAACCCACTGGGCTTATCTGAAGCCTCCACCCAGAGACAAGATTAATATAAAGAAATAATATGACTACATAATAGTGATAACAAACAATTAGGACAATATATATATATATATAATAACAACAATAACAATACAGTAAATATATAATATAATTCAGGTCATGGGCTTATCATAAGCAAACCAGTGTGGTAACTTTTACACTTTATCGTTCTGACACTAGGAGATGTTCCACCACTTGCACCAAACCCCTTTCAAAATTCTGCCAGTTCAGTTTGTCCACGAGTATCTGCAAAGGAACTTATCTGGTATAACACAACTCTGAGTGTATTATCATGGGTGGGATTCACTCTTCAATTCGGCATAATGTACTTTTTTTTTTACAACTTATTAATTTCCTGCAACTTTTTTCTACCAAAATAAGAGTTGAGCATTTGTTGTAAGTAGTTTCTTTGATGTGTTCATGCATGATTAGTAACAGCAAAAGGATCTTGAATCATATGATCACTTCATGCTTTTTGATGATGAGGAGGGTTACATTGCAATTTTCTGCAGTTTTCACAGAAATAAGTCACATTCTTTACACTGGTCAACCACATCCTCTCACACTCACCTTATTAGTGAAATATGATACAACGAAAACGATACTAAAAGCGAGGCCAGTGATGTGTCTTCTCCACTGCATGTTGACCCGCAGACACACTGCAGCAGGGACATGACTCCTAACACTAAATAACACTACATTGAAGACATGATGTCGCCTGTTTCCAAGGTTTCAAACTATAGAGACATTTCAAGATCGGAAACTTCCCTCACTGTCTGCGAGAGGACACGTCAAGACGCTGGGAGGCAAAGATCGTCTATATGAGGGGGGATCGTTCACTGGCCCAAAAAATGTGCGTCACGCAGCTTCATACAGGCGTCTTTTCTCATGTTGTGCAGGGTAAAACAAGTATACCAATACTGTATGTATTGTGATATGTCGGTCATCTGCAGTTGGAAAGCATGGAAATATATACGAAATAAAAACAGAGCAAGTCCACTTGCACACTTTGTTATTGTATATAGTATGTCATTGCACACTTTAGACAAATTTAGGAAAACATAATTAGAGTATATGTATGGCTCAATAAGGAAGCTAGTTAATAATTAAGATAGGTGTCAAAGCAGCAACATCAGCAAACAGAGTGAAACACAGGAGAGGTAAAGGTATACAAAAATTATAAAAACAATAATAGAGATATAAAAGATACAGAGTGAATGGGTGAACATAGTGTGTGCAGTCCGTCAATAAATAAATGTATGTGCAATAAATAAATGTAATATGTACATATGTGCAGTCTATAAAGTGGTAAATAGGATGTATAGTGTAAAGTAAGTGTAAAGTGCGCCAGTGGTTAGAGTCCAAGATGGTTGCAGATAGTGCATGTTTAAAGTTCTTAAAGTCCTTAATTAATAATTGACTTATGGAGAAGGGGTGGGATTAAATAAGTGTATACTTCTTCTCACTCCTTTTCGAATATGTAAATCAAGGAATCAAGTGTTTGACAATTTATTTTTCTTATGCTTTTCATTGTATGCAAATACTACTTGGTTCTGACTGTCCACTTGTTGGTACGATCATAATTTTTCTTTATTTATTCTTTAATTTTTTTGTATTCTACATGTTCGAAATAAACGTTGAAATGTATATATATGACGATTACTTTTATATAAATTTAAATGTTATAATAAAAATAATCAACTTTTTTTGTATCGCACCTGTAATAGGCAGCTAAAAGTGATTTACAAGTCAAAAAAGTAAAGAGCAGACAATTTAAACAAGTTAAAGTACTAAAATACATTTTAAAACAGGAAGAAAGTAAAATAACAAAAGCCTTTATAATAGTTATACATGTATTTGTATAATTTATTTGGGTTTTGAACTGTTGGCCGGACAAAGCAAGTCACTGTCAGACCTTGACATGCTTACAAATATTTTCGACCGTTTTCTGACATTTTATAGAATTCGTCATATTAATACATAATGATAATACTCACTAGTTACAGTCCTGAGAGAAACTGTTGTTTATAAGCACATTATCCTCTTAGAAGTAAAAAAAACAAAAAAAAAGTCAGGATATCTCAGCTTCTGCTGCTTTGATTTTGACCATTCTTTGTTTTATCTGTCCCTCATGAGTCCCCCAACTTCACAGAAGTGCAATGCCAAATAACTCAAGTGATATAATTAGACATAATTTTGCACACATAAAAAATGAATAAATAAATGCATTAAATGGGAAAAAATGACACATTTGGCTTAAAAACATGTAACATCCTCGAGATAAAAATATGTCTGGTTATTTAGATTTAGTCATTACAGTCACTCAATACACTGTTACACCTTTCAAAACATTGTACCAATCATTATGTATTTTGTAATACACTGTAAAGGCAACAACCAAAAGCATTTTACCATTTCTTAAAAAAAAAAAAAAAAAAAAAAAAATGTCATAATGTAAAATGAAAATAAAAATGCTATCATGTCATTTTGTTATTGATAAAATAAGGGTACCTCAGCCTGGGCTAAATTGTGTTACGTAGTTATGGTACCCAGAAATCGCGTCAGAGTGAGCCCTCTCTGTTTCCCTTTGTTAATGGATCATTTGTCTGAGGGTGAGTCACGTGGTGTGCAGCAGATTTCCGTGTTGACAGAGATGTGACTGAGAGCAGACAGACTGACTGAGACTGAGGGCTGGTCGGCTGGTCTGCGTCCACTTCTCTAGAGGATGGTGTGCAGCAGTCATGGCTTTTTTAAAGACGCAAGAGCGAACTAAAGAAAGGTTTGTGCTGCTCCTCTTGTTGTTAACGTCACATTGTTTGTCATTGTGTGGTTGTTTAGACGCAGCAGCAGCAGCAGTGGATGAATCCCATTAGACCGTCAGGCCACTAATGAGCGCTCCACTGTCAGCTGTGTGTGATGCACTCTGTTGTTATTGAAGGCTCAGTGAGTGGCCTGGTCTGAGGCTGTGTGCTACTGCTGCTAACGCTATGAAGTGAAGTCTATTCATAGTAAACCGTTATAAAACCTCCAATATCTTCTCTATTTGAGCTCTATACAGCCTGTTTTAAACCCTGGTGTGACTTTCTATCACCTTAACCAGGCTATTTCTGACCTGACAGCAGCAACAACAACAATATGTAGGCTATATGAGTATCCCCCCACATTATGGATCATATAGCAGCTATTTTGAACAAATGGAAAAAGTAGTGTCCTATTGAGTCCTTGGTGAGTTTATATGTTCCAAATTGACCACAAGGGTCACCTCTTAAAGGCTTTTAAATGATGTTCCACGTGGCTCTGATATAGAATGAGGCTTTGGGTTTCCAGACTACTCAGTGTAGTTTTACAGGCCTTTACTTGACTAAAGGATAAACTATTTCAGCTGAAGTGAAATGCTGTTTTCAGACCAGTGGTTAAATTGACAATTTTTAGTGTTAGTATTGGTGATTAGTGTATTGGGTTGCATATCAAAATAAATAAGTTTAGATTAGTTTTGCCTCAGTCACCACAGGTTACAACTAGGGGTGTATGAAAATATTTAAAATACAGAGTATCGCAATATTATGTTTTGTGATACTGTATCGATTCTCAAAAACACTATAGATTTCTAATGAATAGTTAACATGCAAAGATTAACTCAGTCAATATCTTATTTAATTTGCAAAGATATGCACCCTCTCAGTGTATGTGCACTCACAAAGTACTATGACGCTGTATCCCAGCCAACATGGTTATGTGGGCCCCACATGGGTTATGCTGGGGGTACCTGGGTACCAAGTGGGTATGGGCCCAACATGGGCATCTTACCTGGGGCCCACTTGGATCAACTAAGTAGGTCCCACATGGGCTCCCCATGTGGGCTACCCGTGTGGGTCCTAGTTGGGTCACTACTGGGAGATTAGTGCATGGGGCCAACATGGAAACTGTGGACAAACCCACTTACAACCCATATTTCAGCCCATGTAGTCCCCATGTAGTACCCACATAGAAGTTAAAGCTGGGACCAAGATGGGTCTTGGGTATGTTGCCCAGTTGGGGCCCACATAACACCCATTGTAATCCTGCATGGAATCCATGTGGGCAATTGACATTGGGCCATTATGGAACCCGTGGACAATCCCATATAGGGCCCATTTTTCAGCCCATTTACTACCCACATGGGCCCCACATACAAATGTTGGCTGGGTATGGATCATATAGCGGCCATTGTGAACAAATGGAAAAAGTAGTATCCTATTGAGTCCTTGGTGAGTTATATTTGTTCCAAATTGACCACATGGGTCACCTCTTAAAGGCTTTTAAATGATGTTCCAAGTGGCTCTGATATGAAATGAGGTATTGGGTTTCCAGACTACTCAGTGTAGTTTTACAGGCCTTTACTTGGCCAGGAGGAAGAATTGAGGATTAACTATTTCAGCTGAAGTGAAATGCTGTTTTCAGACCAGTGGTTAAATTGTCCATTTTGTGTGTTGGTATTAAGGTTGCATATTAAAATAAATTAGATTAGTTTTTGCTTCCGTCACCACAGGTTACAAGGTGTAAGAAAATACTGAAAATACAGAGTATCGCGATATTATGTTTTGTGATACTGTATCTATTCTCAAAAACACTATAGATTTTTAATGAATAGTTTACATGCAAAGATTAACTCAGTCAATACTTAATTTAATTTACAAAGATATGCACCCTCTCAGTGTCTGTGCACTCTCAAAGTAGTGCTATGATGCTGTATGTTACAGTGATAAATGCAGATCCCACTGCTCTGATTGCATAAAACAGTACAAAGTTACTCAGATTTTATACATATGTTGGTGTGTTCTCTATACGACAGATTTCCTAAAATTAGATTTAAAAAATTGCAATATATTGCCTTGCTTACAGTATCGCAATATGTCGCGGTATATTGAATTGTACCCCCTGTATCATGATATGTATTGTATCGACAGATTCTTGCCAATACACAGCCCTAGTTACTATTGGTGAACATTGAAATCTCCACTGATGTTACAGGATTTATTCCAACTTTTTCCTCTCCCAATACTAATTTCGATACCTCAACTTTATCTGATACCAGTGCTCTCTTTTTCCCAAATTCAAAATCTGATGACCTCACTGCATGGAACTCCATTAAAATGATTTTTATGGAGGGAACATGGGGCCAGGGATTGCTGTGGCACTAAAAACTGAATGAATAGTGAAGACACTGAATTTAATATTGACGTTGACAAAGAAACTGTATTTTTTTCTGGTTATTTTCAAACTGTGTCTTATTCTCATAATTGTGATCATTCTGTCAAACTAATGGGTCATGCTAACTTAAGGCTGCAACTAACAATTATTATCATTGTCAATTAATCTATCATTTATTTTCACGATTGATCGATTAGTTGTTTAGTCTATAAAATGCCAGAAAATGGTGAAAATGTCGATCAGTGTTTCCCAAAGCCCAAGATGTTTGTACTTTAGGATGCCTTCTGTAACACCATGACCAGGGACAACAGATGAAAACTAGCCTTTTGGGTAATTCTGGCATTTTTTATACCATATGTTTTTATTTATTTGCACTGTCCCTTCTCAAATTAGCTAAACTAAACCAAAGATGATGTCCTCAAATGTCTTGTTTTGTCCACAACTCAAAGATATTCAGTTCACTGTCATAGAGGAGTAAAGAAACCAGAAAATATTCACAGTGAAGAAGCTGGAATCTGAGAATTTTGAATTAAAAAAATCCAAAAGATGTACTTCCTGGGCAACTTGGCAGCTGACTGTTCATCTGCACACACCGGTTTGTGTACATGCGAGTAAACATTAGAGCCATTTGGTGGTGGTGAGTGCAAAGGTAGCATGACCCATTAGTCAGAACGGCAACATGAGTCTTATGAGAATAAGACCAAGGTTGAAAAATACTGTAATTTCCCTTTAATGTGGATCAATGGTTACATCACGGCCAGTGGGCAACCTCCAGGTCTGAGAAGTGAAGCCAATGCGGAAGTGACATTGTAAACATGAGTTTATGGTCTCAATTGCTAGTTTCAAGTCTTCTTTAATACAGCATGATGTTCATTTAGTAAATTATGGTTCAAATAGACTATATGGGTTCCCCCATCAATTTAAAGCACCGATTTCCCATGTGAGCATGACAAATATCAGAAAGAGAATTTTTTTGGGGGGAAATTCTTTTAATTCCTTTTTTTCCAAACATAGCATAACAAGCATAACGAAACATAATCATCAGAAAGAGAATTTAAAATCTTTTCATTACCTATTCTGCACTGCCACAATTTACTAAGCTGTTATCAGCAGTTAACATCTATTTACATGAGTTTACAGTGTGCTTACAATGCTATTCTGGTTCCTGAGGTTTATACATTTATGTAAAGGAAGGAAGTGAGCATGTCACGCACTGAAAACCACATGTGGTTTTAAAGCACTGTTACTGGTAAGCAGAATATTTCACACTGGAGAAAGATGCAGTACTGGCCAGAACTGGTTCTTCATTCATTGTTGGTATTGTGCAGCTTTAAAATCTGGTTTTGTGACATTAATTTTGCTGTTGACTTAGTTTCCATTATCACCATATTAATAATTGTATTGGTACTTGCATGTGGGTCTGACAAAAGATGCCCCATGCAGTTCCTTATGTAGTATGTCACCATACTAGTTGTATGGCAGCAATTACCCTAATCATAAAATCCAGTCTGGGCTGCACGGTGGTGCAGTGGTTGGCACCGTCCAAGACAGACCAAGACAGGTTTGGTTAATTGTTGACTCTAAATGTCCCGTAGGTGTGAATGTGAGTGTGAATGGTTGTCTGTCTCTATGTGTCAGCCCTGTGATAGTCTGGAGACCTGTCCAGGGTGTAACCCGCCTTCGCCCAATGTCAGCTGGGATCGGCTCCAGCCCCCCCGCGACCCTGAACAGGATGAGCGGTTACAGATGATGGATGGATAAAATCCAGTCAGCCTCAGTGTTACACTTTATTTACCTTGGGGGTTGGATTTGATGGGAAGAGGTTGATGTTTGTCCAGTGTAAACAACTCGACCATTTAGGATTTCTAGAAATTGTGGATGGAGAAAGGCTAAAGGAAAAATAAAGGGTTTATGGGAAATGTAGTGTCAATATTGAGAAACACTACAATAAAAGCAGAGTGAGATCCCCTGCATGGTTTCCAGTAATAACTAGATTAACATTATTGTCACAATTCATTTAACACTAATGATAGTGTGCTTAAAATGACTATATGTACAGTAGTATCTGATTCAGATATGATTGATATGTATTTTTCCAGTACAGAGATACTGTATGTGCAGGATGTGTTTGGCCTGCCTTAGACTGGAAGTACGGGGAAACTGCGTAGTCCCATAAAAAAAAAAGAAAAAAAAAAGTGCTTTCCAGCAGCTCCAAAATTTTGTATTAAATGCTGAATGTTGGGAAACAGCCTGTGATCCAACCTGAAGTCCAGTATAGGGGACACATTAGATTAACAATGCTTTGACATTCAACATTGAACACAGGTATTTATTTAAAGGCACATTCCTTATTTTGTTTTGCCCACATACATTTTAGCTAAATTAACATGCGGAATTAAGAGTTTGTCTGAATGAATAATAATTTACAGTTTGTGTGTTTTTCAACTGATCATTATGGATCATTATTGGGTTTTTTTTATTATTATTTTTTATATTAAGATGATTATTTATGTGTATGTGTGATCAACTTTAAGTTAATTATTTAAGTTATAGAAAGGGTTAGGACCATATAAGTGTTTACTTCTGCCTACTCCTTTTCGGACATATCATACAATATTATTATTATTATTATTATTATATATTATTATCATTATTAATTTAGTTCATTTAGAATTGGTATTTTATGATTTTAGAATTGGCTGCATATGTTAACTGTTCATTTTAGTGGTTATTCTTGTTTTGATGTCTTATTATTTTAAACATGTTCAAAATAAATAATGTAATGGAAAATATAGGCCTGTTTTAAAGCTGTATATACCAAATTATTGATGAAAACAAACTTTTGGCGTAGAGTACTCCACAGATTTAGCTTTGCACTCTATAACATTGACGCAATCATGATTGACAGTTAAAAAAAAAAAAATCTAAATCGATGCAGCAGAACCAGAGATTCCGTCCCACAATGCAACTCGAGCATATGATATCACTTAAGTGACAACTCTTGAGGCTATTTATCAGATTCCAGGCAGCTCCTCCTGGAGCCACACAATGCTTGATGCAACTTTTTTTTGACATTATACAGTATTACTCTCTAAGACCTGTAAACAGACATTGATATATAAAATCAGTGGAGTTCCCCTTTAATAACTTAGATTTAGTTGTTGTGTAGGGTTCGTCCTTATATCAAAAGACCTGCCAATCAATTTAGGAGTGACCGCAGATTCTAATACTGCATTGTCTTATTTTAGTGGTAGCTTGACCCTGTTGTTTACACAATGTCCAATTCACTGCAGCTGCCATTCTACAGTAGTTTCACATTATCTCATTCTCCTCTATTGTTGTTTCCCCACAGATTTTCTCTCCTGTTGCTGGATTTGGAGGAATATTATTTTGAACAGCACACTGCATACCACGTGACAACCAGTTCAAAAAAGGAGAGGTAATTTAGATTAATGACAATGCTTCATCTACAACTAGTAAAATCAGTCACTTCACCATATGTTACATAGATGAATCTGTGAATTTTCAGCATTGGTTCACCAGTTGTTTTTTTAGTTTCAACCTTCCTGTCATAATATGTGATAATCCTGATCACCATGTTGCGAGGCCAAACCCCAATAGTGTGTACAAGTAAGTTGTAAACCTCTAGATATGCTTGGAGCACTTTTCTTGTACTTATCAGGGGTTTGCAGGTACTGATATTTAGTCAAAGCCTGTAAAGCTTGTGGCAGCTGTTCAAACAGCATCTTATCCTGTTCGGAGGGCTTGAGCAAACTAAAAAAAAGTCCCAAGCATCTCAGAACAAGATTATTCAGGCAATTTAGTTTTATTGTCTTATCAAAGCAGGTGGATTGTGTGTCCAATAAGGAGAAGGGACAGATTTATGTGAAGAGGTGTATTCCCACTGACATGTGATATGAACCTTACAGTGATAATCTGTCTTTTGCCTCTTTATTTTTTGTCCTTAGTATAATTGTGCCAATCTCTACCAGTCAGCACACTGTATTTTACAGTTTGTTACAATGCCAGATTATCCTAGAAATCTGTTGGATTGCTTTACTGCACAAAACAAGACGAGCGCCATACAAAACGTGATTGCTTGCACATTTATTACATTTGGTAAATTTTAAATTCTGGTTTAATAAACTGTTGTTTGAATTCATTCTGGCTAGGAGAAAAAAACGTTTTTAAAACAAACAAAAAAAAGCTAGCATATAATTAGCATTTCCCCCTCTGTAACTTTTCTAAAAGAATGGTTAATTTCTTTATATTATATCTGTTTCCTTGTTACGCAAAATATGAATTCATGTATCAGGTTATATTTGTGTTGTTCTTTATTGCAAGCTAACGTTAGCTATTTTCCTTCCAGAAAAGTCAGAGGCTCATTCAAGGTCTGTTCCAGATCTGTCATATTTGATCCAGAGGATCTAGCAGAGCCAATTTTAAAGGTTTGTTTTAATAATATTTTTATGTACTGTATACTGTGGTATGTTTTTCAACCAAACAGAAAATGAGGTATAAAAAAATAATGAATTTGCCATGAATTGGAAATATTAGTATGAAAATCTAATCTTATCTTAGAAAGCTGAAGATATAAGAACTAACGGTAGATACATGGAGTTATAGAGAAATGAAAAAAGGTTGACATACTGAAAGTCAACCTTTAGTCATATTACAGCCAGCTGTGTCAACCCAATATTTTATTGCATGTTTTGCATGGATGTTATATTGTGCACTGTGTGTCTGTTCTACACTAGATGCAGTCACCATACGTCATTATAAATCATGGTACATCATTATTTGTCTCTGTTTCTGCAGATTCCTCTTCGAGACTGTAAGAAGATTGAGTTTGTGGAGAGAGAGAACAACCCTTTCAATGAGTGAGTTCTCACGCTGATGTTTATTCAGTTTGTCAAACTGGTCTGGCAACTTCAAAATGGCAAGCAAATGTTAAGACGGAATGAGAAGGATTTGTTGGTTGCGGTTTGTAAACACAACGTTCACTCTTGTTTTGGAATGAGCTTTGTCCGCTTGGCGTTTTTTGACACTGTGTCCACCATTTTCGCAGTTTCCTCTTGGATGTGTGCTTACGATCTGGTACCTGGTCGCTACGTTTTTATGTAAGAAAGTGAGAAAATGAGAGGGATTATTTTTGTATGAGTCTATACATTTTTTTAAGAAAATCCTGCTCATTCTGCCTTTAACTATACTTGGAAACCAATTTTGAAACCAACATCTACAAATAATTGAGCATACTGTTCTCATTTAAAACAAACTGTGGCACTGGTTTCTGGATAACACACCCTGATTGTTAAGTTTTGAACACATACAGTAATGTTGGTTAATAAGCAAAATCCCCAAATTAAATTTAATTGTTTTAATTTTGGATATAATTTTTGTTTGAATCTTGAACTTTCCCTTTTATAAAAAGTAATGTAAGTAAAGTAATGAACTACATTGACATTTTGGTATTTGAACTTATTTGTGTTTTTCTCATAGGCCGAGGCCATCTTCCATCTCTATTTTATGTGCACAGGTGAGTCATCATTAAAATATAGATATAATATCAAAGATGAATCAGTCCCCATGGCTTGTTACACTGTAATAAATGGTAATAGTTTGTTGTGTCATTTATCTTTGATTGTCCAGATTTATGATCTTTAGTTGTTCCAGCAGTGTATTATTTGCCATGACAGCATTTCAAAGTAAAAACACTAATTTCATTTTTACTTTAATTTCAGGTTATTTACATCAAAGAGAGCAATGTCATAGCACCTTACAGAAATGAAAGGGTGAGTCTACTGAAATCCAACGGGTGTTCTCCTCTCATGTTTACATGCCAGGAGCTGTTTGCATAGACTTGACTGCGTCTGTTTGTAGTATGAAAATCTATTCATGCAAATCTGTGCATTTATCATGTTGTAGTCTGTTTTTAATTTCCTCTGCTTGATAACATGCAAAGAGTAAAGGTCCTGTTGAGTTTTGATAGTGTGTGAAATTCTATCAGTCACACTTGAGTAGTCACAGCCTCAGATAAAATGTGGGTTTCAGCCATTTAGAGACTTTTCTGCAGTGTTTTCCAGACATCACATTTGGCTACAAGGTTGGGTCTTCTGTGACCTATGTTGTCATGCTATTTCTCACACTAAAACAGCAATATTTCGTCTATTAGGTCAACATTAAGATCTCTAAAGAAGTGGTTGAATCCATACAAAAGCATTTACCCAAAAAATGACTGCAGAAGAAGTTGTGCAGGGAACTCAGAAAATGCTCCAATATTTGCTCATTTATTCAACTGAAACTCTTAAACGTATCTCATCACTTTGGCAGGGGACAAAGAAAGTGACCTTTCAGTTGGAAGGTTGGAGTAAAACAGAAGATGTCGTTCAGACATTACTTCAGGTACGTAGCTACTCCCAAACAATAGCGCCTCCAGGATTGGGACGTTAATTTACATCCACTACGACCTCAGAGTCATGGGAGTTGTTTTAATAAACTGAGCCGTTTGATTGCTCTTGAAATTTGGCATTTGCTGTTGTGTGTGTTAGTGTTGCTCTGCTCATTTTGACTCTGGTGAATTTTGCAGCTCCACAGGGCGTCCTGTCTGGAAAAGCTTGGAGACCAGACTGCAATGGTGAGTCAATCAATACTTAAAGTTCAAGCACACAGTGTTCCTCTAAAGCCTGAAAGATGATGGAAACTCAGCATGAATAATCCATTCTGCTGCTTGTACTTTATTCCACATAATCTTCTATCCTTCAGTGCATGATTATTGTTAAGTGTTTAAGGTCCAGGGTGTAGATTTAGGGGGGGGGATCTATCAGCAGAAATAGAATATAGTATTCGGAACTATGTTTTCATTGGTGTATAATCACCCAAAACTAAGAATAGTTAGAAGCCCTATATGAGTTGTGAAGAAAAAACGTTGTGGCTAGTTGGAAATTCACAAGAGCAAAACTCTGATGTCTGAGTGCAAGTGAATGCAACAAGAAATGATGCTGCCAGCTGCCATCTAGTTTTCTACCGCAGCTTTCTGTGCAGCCTCTCCTGTTCCTGGCGGCACGCAATGACTGCTCATGACCTTTTTCTCTGCTAAATGTGTGTGTAGGGTTGCCAACTTTTCTTTAATAGAAATATACGGCCGCAGATGGATAGTGGCGGGTTGTTTTGCTTAGTAACAGTAACTTGTTTTAGTAAGGCTATAACTAAAAATTCATCCTGCATCTGATTTTTGTGTGTGCCAGCTGCCTCTTTGGTTGGCACAGGCACACCCTGCCACAGGCCCGTGGCTACGCCATTGCCTGAAGGCCATCGTAGTTCTCCGACATGCTTGGAAAGGGAGGGGTGACCTCACCACTAGATGCCATTAAATCCTACACACTGGTCCTTTTAATTGTTGGTAACCATCATTTAATCATCTGTGATCAAACATACAGTTCTTGTGTTTTTCTAGATTGCAGCCAATTTACAGTCCCGACTGGCGAGGTCATCTTTTGACAAAAACTGGTATGTTGACTTCAACACTTTGATTCACATTTCACTGTCTGTTACACGATGAATGATTGAAAAATGTATTGTTGTAGTATTAATAGTTTCTGTTGGAGTGTGCAGCTGGATAAGACAATGTTGGGAATGTGATGTGAAGCTTTCAGAGTGTCGCTGAGAAGCCTCACATGGAGTGTCCGGTGGAGATGGTCATGCCTCTGGTGTCCAATCCGGGCCACATCTGCATAACGGATGAAAGCCTCTACTTCCAGCCTCTCAATGGATATCCGGTGAGCCGCCGCATCCCGAGTGGACATGCTGAGTTCTGTTATTGAGCTGAGGTAATGATATCATCTTTATATGGCTCGTCATTTCAGGAACAGGTGATTCAAATCAAACTCCACAGAGTCAGGAGAATCTACAAAAGACGGCATGGACTCAGACCTCTGGTGAGTAGAACTAGTCAGAGTGAGCAAATAAATAAGGCTCCAATCATTTCACATCCTCATGTTTGTGTGCATGTCTCTCCTCACCCAGGGTCTCGAGGTGTTCTGTACTGAGAATGATTTCTGCTCCGACATCTACCTGAAGTTTTACAACACGGCCGACAGGGATGAAGTCTACTACTACATCGCTACTTTCCTGGGTGAGAAAACTCAAAGCCACTGTAGTGAATCTGTTCCAGAGTGTCTTGAGTTCCTAAACAAGATTAAGGCTTATGGATGTAAGTTACTGGCCTTCAAAGGTCAAAAACTCTTCAACCTGATGCAGATATAGAGCGATGTAACCAGGCTTTCCGAGGAGGGTTTTACACTCCCTTGATGACCTCAATGAGTATCAGCTGTCAGCATTGATCCAAGATATTGGCATTTGCCTTTTGAAACCAATATTGGTGAAACCCCATGACACTAACTTAACTCTGCTGTTTTCCTCCGTCTTGCTCAGAGAACCACATGACGGAGCACACAGCAGAGAGTTACATGCTGCAGTGGCAGCGTGGCCATCTGAGCAACTACCAGTATCTTCTTCACCTCAACAACCTGGCTGACCGCAGCTGCAACGATCTCTCCCAGTATCCCGTCTTCCCCTGGGTCATCGCTGACTACACCAGCGCGCAGTTGGGTGGGTCTACAGAAAAGCAATACACACAGATTTACATAACATGTTACTGCAGAGGGTGATCAGGATCAGTACCCATCCAGCTTCTGGCATGTAATTACTGTACTTACCATCCAGCTGTTTTTATAACTGATCTTGATATTGGGCTGTAATCGGCCATATTAAAATTTCCCACTCCACCCCTCTTTACCATAGACCCATTTTTGTCTTTTTAGGGGGGTCTTTAGGGGAAGATAGCAGGTCAATAGTAGATGTCACATAGAAGTGGTGTACATCATCCAAAAGCTGGGAACCTGAAGATTGATTTGAGATGCAGCTCAGCACTGTGTGTCAAGTTGTTCTAGTCATAAATCAGAAATAAAAAAAATAATTTGTAAAAGTGTTTAAGGGCTTAGAACATTATGATGGGAGTATATGATGGCCATCCCCATGCTCACTTATTTTTGTTGTTGCATTATTTTTTGGGTTGATACAATTTGTTACACAGATTTGGTGCTAAATTGATCCATTTTTTTCCACTCGAATTGATAAAAGTGATCAATAATCCCTCCAAAGTACCACATTAAGACACCAAGATCTTGAGGAACACCATAGAAAAAGCCATGATGTGATTTGATTTCAAAAACTTTTAACATTTGAAGATTTCTGCTAGAATTGCATTTTTCAGCAATTAGATGACGAGCACTTCCGTTCTGGAAACTGCTCTGAAACCTCCTTATTGTCATTATACCTAGTAAAGCCAGCCATCTTCTGAATGATCTAGGTCTCTAGTTTGTGGCTGTAAAGTTTCATGAGGCTGTGATTATCCTAGAGGTCACCACAGGTCATTTTATACAGTGAGGTCAAGTTTCAAAAAATGGTCTCACAATGAAATGGCTGCTATGGGGACTAACATCATCACACATGAATGCAGTTGGACTCATTGGATCGACAAGAGTCTCAGCTTTACCGTGATACACAATCATTATGTTATTCCAAGACTGTTATGGGACCCCAGTATGAAGATATATTCAAACACACCATTTTTAGAATAGGCAAAAATAACACATTTGTACTTGCTGTCCCAAAGACCATATTTTTTAGCAACACTAGCAAGGTGGCTCTAGAGATGACAATGTTGATCTGCTGGTCAGTTCACCACT
>CAKALU010068822.1:0-18438 GCA_916700995.1 Hozukius guyotensis | reverse complement strand
CTAGAGGTCACCACAGGTCATTTTATACAGTGAGGTCAAGTTTCAAAAAATGGTCTCACTACAATAAAATGGCTACTATGGGGACTAACATCATCACACATGAATACAGTTGGGCTCATTGGATCCACAAGAGTCTCAGCTTTACAGTGAATTTATGCAACTCCAAGCCTGTTTCAAGACCCCAGTATGCAGAAACCATTTTTAGAATAGGCAAAAATAACACATTTATACTGCATGCAAAAAAAATGTTTTTGCTTCTCCCTATATTTCCCAGATATGACCAACGCTGCCACATTCAGGGACCTGAGCAAACCTGTGGGAGCTCTAAACAAAGAGCGGCTCGACCGACTGCTGGTGAGACTCTGCTGCAACTGTGTTTTCTTTTAGATATAACCCACTGACTACGTCTATGGGTTTTATTTAACTTTCTGTTGGGCAAAAACTCCAACTGTAGTTATGTGTAGCTGAGTGTTTGTTACATGTTGTTTCTGTACTGTGAGTATCAGTAAACACAGAGTTGTCATGTTGACAGGCTCGTTACAGAGGCATGCCTGATCCTCGCTTCATTTACGGCAGTCATTACTCCTCTCCAGGCTACGTCCTCTTCTACCTGGTCAGAGTCGGTATGTCACACACTTCATCATTAAAGCTACAGCATGTATGGAAGCACAGTAAACACAGCAGTAAACATTCAGGGTGTTTATTACCACTGCTCAAACACTGTCCCCGTTTTTGTCTGCATGCTTGTCTGTACTCTAAGAATACTGTCTCTGTTTGCTGTAGACGGATGTTTGTCAGGTGCAAAGCCTGTCACTTCATTAAGTAACACTAACATGTCAAGTTTATTTGTATAACACGTTATAAAACAGCTGGAGTTGACCAAAGTGCTGTACAAGTTAAAGTGAACAGCGAGTAAAATATTATCAACAAAACAACAATAATTTGCAATGTAAAAAAAAAAGGCAATATTATAATATGTGCACTAATCTAAATCTTCTCTAAACAGAAGCTCAAATTCTTCTTTGTACATCAGAAACTACTACATGAACATGTTTTGGATGTACTACTATAGGGAGTATAATTCTTCTTACAGCCTCATTACCAACCTCAGTACATATGGCATAGTTTTAGCCTGTAGGCAAACCATGTAGGCCAAAATAACAAACAAAACTTTAATAAATAATAAATCAAATAGCATTTTCTTGGTTTCTTTTTTAATTTCTATGGAGCGCCTTTCACAACAGCTGTTAAGGGGTTTTACTACAGCAATCTAGAGACTAATTACACAAATAGGAGGCTAGGTCGTTTCTATTGCAAATGTGTTCTGGGTCTTGGAGTCTGTTGATATGTAGCTGTTGTCTTTCTACTGAAAATGAAGGTAATATTTTTATTATTGCTTTGCTTACTGTCTTCTCCCCTGCAGCTCCAGAGCACATGCTGTGTCTCCAGAATGGCCGCTATGACCATGCAGATCGCATGTTTAATAGGTACATTACTTTCTACTTCAAATTTGGTAAACCATGAAATGTAGGATATCATCATTCACAGATCAGCGATGCAATGCAGATTTTACGCGAGTTACTGACAATTTGGAACAATTTAGCATCGAAAAATATAATAAATGATGAAGATATTTCTTGATACTGTACAATTAGATGTTTGTTTCTTACACAGTTTAAGGATATTATGGGGGAAAAAAACAAATGACATTACATTGAATCTGTAAATTATTACACATTATTATAGTACTACGTTTATATAATGTAGTATTTTGAGCTTTAAAAAAAAGTATGATTTTGAACGTTGGTATTTACTGACCTGCATTTATTTCTCACAGCATATGTGATACATGGAAAAACTGCTTAGAGGGGGCAACTGACTTCAAAGAGGTAAATATGACTCTACTGTGTATTACGACAGTTAGACACTATTGTAATATTCACCTAATATTTTCCTAGAAGTGAAGAGTTTGTGCTATCAATACAGCCAAATCAGAGTTGTTCTGTTCACCAACATGAACATGGGCTTCATCCGAAATCACAAACTTTGCACTACATACTCAATATGTGTATTATCGTTCAGCATACTTTTGTGAGAATAAACAGTAGTATGTATCTTTTTGGACGCACTGAGCAGTAATTTATGTCGTCACTTCCTGAGAGCTTCCTTGCCGGTTGGAGATGTGTAACCATGGTAACCCATGCCAACCTTATGTGACCAAAACAACCGTTTGTGAGAATCAAAGTCTGAATTACTTTTAAATATCTGTTACGCCTAGTAAAGGGAAATCTTATACTTAAATTGAAGTGTTATTGATGTTACAGAGCTGTCTGTCAACGTCTGTTATGAACGTTGTCTTCACTACCGCATTGCATTGTGGGATATTTATGCCGCCGTAGTGTCCAGCATTGCATACTGTAATATTCCACCGGAAATAGTATGCAAATCACATACTACTGGTTTCATATTACTCGTTTCATACTAAGGTTTCGGTCATTCTAAAAAGTCTCACATACTGTTTTAGCATAGTAGATAGCATCTTATTATTCAGTCGTCACCCCCTCTCTGTGGGACTCATTAATACCTAAAGTAACCACATCAAACATGCCCCCACATTGCCATTATTCAAAAAGGCCCTTGTGAGGGAGCTGGGAAGCATCCCCCTCACTAAGGTGAAAAAATACACACACATGCCCATTGACGGTGTAAAGTCCAACAAAACAGACTAGTACAGGAAGTTCATGTTATTATGTTGTGCTTTTATTTTGGGAAACTCCTCCAAGCATTCTCTGTGAGGTCTAATTCCGGGGGCGTTTTTTTCTGGAGCACACACCTGAAAATGCAACCACAGGACTCAATTACCTTGTTAGGCTGAACCAAGTAGCCAGGGAGGGGAGAGGGGAGTGGGTTCTTTGTTAAGTTGTCTTTTGATTGATATTTATTCAGTCTATTATGCTTTTTGATTCATCTGTATAAGCCAATAGTCATGTTCATTTTGTATATAGTAATATTTTTATGGGTAAATTGTAAATATATTTAGTAAATTTATTGAGGGAAAGTTTATTTGCCCTTCACTGTTGGTATAGACTGCAGGTATCTATGCCAGGTGGGAAAGCAGTGTAGTGTGTCAGAAAGGGGGGTCAGGTTGAGTGTAACTTCAGCCACTGGAGTCTGCTACACCTGTGAAACTGTTTTGTTGTCCATTTGTCTTCTACCTGTTGGTGAGAGTTGTGGGATTTTTGTCCCTTGTGTCTGATCACTGGATCAATCCCTGTCTGACTGTTGCTGCTCGTTTCTCCACCATGCTTTACTTCTTTCATCCTGTTTCACTACCTCAAAACCTTACAGCCCTCAAAACCCACCTCTTCAGACTTGTCTTCCCCAGCCATAACTGGGCATTATGGATTAGTCTGAAACAAGCAATTAATCCATTCAGTCAGTGATGAAGGGACTATCTGCTTGTACAGTGCTATTTTGGAGGTGCATGAACATACTGTATCTCCCTGTCAAAGCATGGTATCAGTCTTTATTTGGCCTCTGTAGAGAATGTGTTTCATGACTTCTGTATGTGTTTCCTATAATCCAGTTGACTCCAGAGTTTTATGGGGATGACTACAGCTTCCTGGAAAACAAACAAAGTCTTGAATTGGGCAGAAGGCAGAACGGAAGCTTAGTCGGCGATGTTGTTCTCCCCCCGTGGGCTTCAGGTAACTTCCTCCCATCTGATCATGGTATGCATGTAAACTCTGTTGGACCCAGGTGTCATATCCTCCCTCACTCCACGCCAATACCCACCTGACAACATAATGTCCTACTCTTTTCCCCGCAGATAGCAGTGATTTTCTTCAAAAGCATAAGACAGCACTGGAGAGTCAGTACGTGTCGGAGCACCTTCATGAGTGGATTGACCTGGTGTTTGGCTTTAAACAGAGAGGCAGTGAAGCTATCGCAGCCCATAATGGTAAAATAACAGCGGCTGTTCTTCAACATCATCCCCACCAAAACTGGACAAAGTCTCATATTTATCTCATTCTCTTTCAGTGTTTCACCCACTGACCTATGAAGGAGGCATCGACTGCGATAGGTATCAAAGGAAATCACTTGTATATTATTATTATTAAAGATATTTAACATCACTTTATCGGACTAACTTTCCATTTCTCTGAGAAAGCATCGAGGACCCTGACCAGAGAATCGCCATGCTGACACAGATCCTGGAGTTCGGCCAGACGCCCAAACAGCTGTTCACCATCCCTCACCCTCAGAGGATCACACCGAGGTTTCATAACATAACTCGAAGCCCCAGCAGCAACTCGCCAATCAGTGAACTGTCTCCAGGTAGGATTGCAGAAACACACACACACAGTTAAAAAGAATCAAAGCAACTTGTGTAAGAGGCTGCTCTTTCAAATTTAAAGGTGCTCTATATGATATTCAGAGCATTAATATAGCAGCATAACTGTTTGCTATGTAAAGATATAGAGGAGTAATGCAGCACTGTTGCCGTTGTTTTCACTGTTAGCACCGTTAGCTGCGAGCTGCAGGCTCAGCCGTCGCCATGTTGAGAGCCGTACGGAGGCAATAACAATGCTCCCAATCTCGCATTTAGCACCTCTAAGGCCATGTTCTAATAGTAAACAGCACAGTCATGCTGACCCATGGTGCCAATGATGATTCATACCTCTTACGTGGAGAAGACCAGTGGTCTGAGTTTTCTGTGAATGCAGCACTTGCTTTGGGAGGCAATTTGTATTTCAGTGAATCATCCCTGTTAGAGTAGTGTGATCCCCTTCTTCAGAAGGTGGGTGTATTTACATACAATCCGTGAAATATTTCCGTGAAGCGCTTAATTTATAGACGAAAGTGTATCCAATTGGAAGGTGATTCTTTTTTCACCTGACCTAGATCATTTCTTTACCAATAATGAATTAAATAAAGTAAAAAATAATGTAATAATCTGCTCATAACTGCTGTTTTATTTAATTTCAAGTGATAATTGCATAATAGTACATTGCCATAAGCAGCATCCACCACCATCTAACACATAAACATATCATTTTTGCACTCCATATATCCCTACTGCAGTTATCCCTGTGTTTTTCTTTGCAGCCTCTCAGAGTGAGGACTCATCCTTTGAAGACCTGACCGAGGAGAGCAGGAAGTTAGCCTGGGCGAACATGGGTAATCTGAAACCCATCTCCAGCCACAAGATCCATAAAGAGTGAGTCAGGAGGCAGACTGCATCGCTAGTCCACATATAACTGAAATGAAAGCTCTCGTTCCAGTAAGAGGAAGTGCATGCAAAGCTATAAGACGACAGGCAGCTGCAGAAAAGCAAATATACCTTGGTAAAATGTATTGTGAAGGGGAACAGCTGTGGACAGGTGGCTGCTGTAAAACTACTTCCTCCAGTTTAGAGAAATGGGAAAAAAAGAATCTGTAGAGCACTTACTGAAAATGTGTTTTCTTACATTTCTAAACATTGCACTTATCAAACATTTCTAGTCCCCCTGAAACTGTATTTTAGTCTGTTTTGTCTTTGCTAATTGTACTAATGTGACTGCTACAGTAACCTAAGCACATCCTCCCTTCCACATTTTCCTTCTAGAAATGTATGCACGTGTTGTGTTTTTGTGTAACCGAGTCGTTCTGTTGAATGTGCAGGGCTGTGACGGGCATCGCTGTGACTCGAGATGGAGCAGCTATTTTCTCCACATCCCAAGGTAAAAATATCTTTACATCTCAAATCAGAGACAAATAATGATTTATTGTAGAGGTGCAGAAAGGATCAAAAGACAGACACTGACTCTGTTAAGGATACTGCAGTGTAGAGTTACCCGAGATCCATTATGGTTACAGATTTCACCCAATAACAACCATGTTTGTGTAATGTTAACAAGTTACCATCATCATTGGGTAGCAAAGACAGAGCAGTGTCTGTTGAGCCACTTTATAGTGAGGCCTGTTTCATAATGCATTATTTCAGTGACATTATGTGATGTGATTTTATTAGAGATGTCAAAGTTAACGCGTTAATGCTAATTCGTTTTAACGCCACTAATTTCTTTAACGCATTAAGGCAACTTGTGATTTTTAGGTTGTAGCGAACTCCATGTCATGCTAGCTTGTCGCGCTCCAAACTTACGCTAAATGTGGGGTCCCTTGACCTCTGACCTCAAGATATGTGAATGAAAATGGGTTCTATGTGTACCCACGAGTCTCCCCTTTACAGACATGCCCACTTTATGATAATCACATGCAGTTTGGGGCAAGTCATAGTCAAGTCAGCACACTGACACACTGACAGCTGTTGTTGTCTGTTGGGCTGCAGTTTGCCATGTTATGATTTGAGCATATGTTTTATGCTAAATGCAGTACCTGTGAGTGTTTCTGGACAATATTAGACATTGTTTTGTGTCGTTAATTGATTTCCAATAATAAATATATACATACATTTGCATAAAGCAATCATATTTGCCCACTCCCATGTTGATAAGAGTATTAAATACTTGACAAATCTCCCTTTAAGGTACATTTTGACCAGATAAAAAATGTGAGATTAATTTGCGATTAATCACGATTAACTATGGACAATCATGCGATTAATTGCGATTCAATACTTTAATCGATTGACAACACTATATTTTATATGTGCTCAACAGTATGGCCACTTCTGCCTCTAGTGGCCCTCTGGGGTTCCTCTATTACCATAATGGTGCAAAGTGATGTCATCACAGTGAGAATCTCACACAAGAATTAAAGGAATAGCACAACACTAAAAGATGGAATTAGTTTTCCCAGGTGTACAATTTTACAAGAAAGGGCAGATTGGTTCAAAAGGCACTGATTGGAGTTCAGTTTAAGCTGACATGTTCCTTCCCTGTAGTGTTGTTTTCTCATCGGTGGGAGTTGTACTCTGTATTACTGATCTGTATCTCTCTTTATTCCAGACTCAACACTTAAAATGTTTTCCAAAGAGTTGACGGACTTCCAGAGAAGCATGTCCTTCTCTAACATGGTATGCAGCTGTATTTACTCTCTACTTGACCATCTCTCTAATCAATTCCAACTCTCTCTAAACAATAAACTACTTTGCTATTTTTCAGGCATTATCATCATGTCTGATGCTGGCAGATGGTAAAACCGTAGTGTGTTCTTCCTGGGACAACAATGTGTATGTATAGTATACAGTATACAGAGTATATGATTTTCAAAATGATCTTCGTGACTTCACACTGACCCAAATGTTTCTCTTCTCTTAGTTATTTCTACTCCATCCCGTACGGCAGGCGCCAGGACACTCTGATGGGTCATGATGATGCCGTCAGTCAAATGTGTTGGTTTGATGACCGGCTGTACACAGCGTCCTGGGATTCCACCATCAAGGTAAGAACTAAAGTACTTAAAGGAACAGTGTGTAACATTTCGAGGGATCTATTAGCAGATATGGAATATAATATTCATAACTGTTTTCATTAGTGTATAATAACCTGAACTATGAATCGTTTTTTCCTTAGCTTAGAATGAGCCCTTCATATCTACATAGGGAGCGGGTCCTCTTAACGGATGTTTCTACAGTAGCCCAGAAAGGACAAACCAAACACTGTCTCTAGCAAGAGCCTTAGGTGTTTTTATGTTACCTGAAGGTCACCGTAGTTCTCCGACACGCTTGTGAAACTGCGGTAATGTGGCCGCAGAGTGCAAAACTGCGGTATCGCCAGCCGCCGTCTGACTTCCGTTGCTCCTAAAGTGTTATTATGGTATGGATGGCCTCTGAGCGAGGCGAACGGCGCTACACCTGGTTTTCACTCAGCAGCTCACGTCACTGCAGTCTTGGAAATGGAGGAGTGGGCGGAGGGGTACTCGGTTTGTTGCAATCTGCAACCACACCACCAGATGCCGCCAAATCCCACAAACTGTACCTTTAATGCTATTCTATTATTATTTAACCATGAATTTATCTGGCATAAAAACGCTAATACATGAACATGACATCATTGTTGCAGACAGATGTGGTGCATGTATTAGTTTTTATTTTTATTATGGGGTATGTTGGTGTCCAATTGAGAGATGAGAGTTGCAGATGATGATGATGATGTGTATTTCACAGGTGTGGCAGTGCGCTTCTGATAGCTCATCAAGGAACAAGAGATCCCAGTTTCAGTTACTGGCTGAGTTGGAACATGATGCTGGGGTGAGTGTGGAGGCTAACTCCACATTTAAAGCAGTTTATTTTTAATTGACTTCATTCATACAGAGGAAATGGATCGTGATGGGGTCTGAGAGTGGAGCAGCAGCACTCAAAACTAACATCACCTGTCTTTCACCTGTGTACAGGTGAACACCATTGGTCTGAATCCAGCGGGGACTCTGCTGGCGTCTGGCTGTAAAGACGGGACCGTCACCATCTGGGACACCAGCAGCTACGGGACACTGCAGCAAATCCACTGCCACACTGGGACCATCCACCACATGGCATTTAGTCCTGGTAAGTGTCAAAGCAGCCTGTATGACCCTTTTAGTACCGGTCGGTGTTTAGTGGGACAAAGTTTAAAGTTCAGAAAAAGTAGAACAGAATCCAACCTTATATGAAACTGGTAGGTTCTATGTGTAATTTACGGTACACCATCTGTCCTCACAAAAAGTGCTAGAGGTGAGGGGACCACACCACTAGATGCCGCCAAATCCTACACATTGTACCTTTAAGCTCCTTTCACACACTGCATTGAAGTGGTCGGCAGCTGTTTTATTTGTGTTGCTGTGTGAGTCATAGGGATCTTTACTGCAAAAGAGAGGACAACTCTGTTTTGAATCCCAAAATTACAGAAGTAGGCATTTTCTGGCAGCACTGTTTGCTCCATAATACCTCCTAGACCTTATTGTCCTGGCAATCAGTATTATATAACTTTATCTCTAAGGCCTATAAAAATCTGCATATGTGACGGGTATACAGACGTACTGTATAGTAGTCGGCTATATTCTGTTTTTCTTTTTATCTCTCATTAAGCAGCATTAGTTAGTAAAGCTCAACTGAAAAATTACATCACCATGACAATGACAACAAGTGCATTTTAAAGAACTGAACTAACTAATAAATTGATCTTGTTTCGGAAGAGCAAAGATTGGCTCGGTTACATCCAAAAACTGACAGTAAACACCTGAGTCACCTAGAAACCACGACTAAAGTATCGACTCTGATTTTTTACATCCTCAGATAGCCGACACATCCTCAGCGTTGGCGCCGACTCCTGTATGAAGGTTATTGACGTCCAGACGGGAATGGTGATCTCGTCTGTGAAAGCTGAGGAGGAGCAGAGGTAAGAGCACACCATCTGCACAACAGGAAAGCAAGACTGTACCCAAAGCAAGAGGTCACAGCATTTGAAGCTCCTTAGGAAGCCTGAGAGTATAATTAAGAATTTGTTATAAATCTTATTTTAATCATTTTTGAAATGAGTTTCTTTGCCATACATTGGGACTGTACTGAAACAGGTATTTATAGTCTATTTGCCAACATATAGAGCCCTATTGTGAACCCTGAAATGTTGAGTACCCCAAAGTTTTATATATTTCAACTCCCATTTGGCCGATTTTTATGATGTTTCAGTCGTTTTACAGGACATTGAATCGATTGGATTGGACAGATAACTTATGTATTTGAAATGATATAAATAACTTCAACTTGGTTATAAATTGTAGGATATTTTTGAACACAGTTATCCAAATGATGCAGAACATCTACATTTCAGTTTACAGACCAGTACACTCTGAGGTGACTCACAATTGGGTATAGGAGGTAACAAAATAATACAGAAAAAAAACACTCCAAATTGGCCAAGCAGTTGCTGAAATATTGTCCATATAGTTGGTTATGCTAATTAATGCTAATTATGCTGATTATGCAAATTGCCCAACTCAACATTTAGTAAAGTACTCAACATTTACAGGTTCACATTGCTGGCAAATAGACTATTAGGTAAAATAGTCTCTACATTCCTAAACTGACTTTTTCCAGTTCTGTGCATTTATAAATTGTAGTTATGTGTAATAGGAAATGCATGATGATCTGCTTTGTTTTCTATATGCTGGTGTGTTGAATTGGCTTTCTGCTTAGCGGGTGGTAGAATTTGTATTCGTAGCAAGTCCAGAACCTTTGACTTTGTTTGTCTATGAACTCTAAACAACTCTCTGCCATTGAAAAGAAAAAAAATTGATTGACCTTGCTGACTGATGCTGTAAGTCAAAAGGATTTAATGTCTGTGGGTCCAGGTGTTTCTGCTGGGACGGGAGCTCGGTGCTGTGTGGGGGACAGTCTGGTGTCCTCCTGCTGTGGGACCTGCTCAGCAATACAGTCACCCAGAGGATCCCTGCGCACTCAGGTAATCTTCCCACATTACCTGTACTACGAAGCGAGTTATTGTTATTTTTCAACCCTATTTTCCCGTGTTTTTGTGTCCAAGTGTCTAATGGGGACAACAATTTTTGAAACTGGTCCAGTATTGAGGGAGAACGATGCAGCCGCCAGCCGCTAAAAGGGCTTTAATGTAATCATTTGGGGCAACCTGGTACCATCAGTGTACGTTCACTAAAAGTGCTTGTTTTTGCCACTGACAGGCTAAGATTATGTGTCTGACAACATTATGGAAAGGATTATATTTCTCTGTAGGATCCTTTCCATAATGTTGTCAGACATCTGAGCCAGTGACAAAAACAAGATTTTTAAGTGAAGGTAAATGACGGTGGCAGGTTGCCCCAAATGATTACATTACAGCTTGTTTAGCGGCTGGCGGCTGCAGCGTTCTCCCTCAATACTGGACCAATTTCAAAAATGATTGTCCCAATTAATCACTTAGACACAAACATAGGAAAATAGGGTCCAGGTTGAAAAATACCGAAGTTACCCTTTAACTAACCCCAACAACAGCAATCACACTAAGTGGTCCTACAACGGTGGTTATCAACTGGGTAAATCAACAAAACGTTTCTCAATCTGGCCATGAGAGCGTTCACATAAAAGAGGCGGTGTTTGCAGCATTTGACCAATCACAAACATGGACAAGTCTACTGTGTCAGCAAACGAAGAGCAAACTATAACATTAGACAAATACGAAGTTAAACACATAAATCCAGGCTAAATGCAACACTTGCAGCTGCCCCATCTAGGGCACGAGTATATCTGACTATAATTACATGTGTGTATTCCGTTAAATTAATGTGCTGCTTAGATGTATTCTTAAGGCGTGTATGACAATCTTTAGCCTTATTCTTTCAGCTGCAGAGAACATAATTCAAAGCAGTAAGCAGGCTTTCTTTCATGTCTTATAATCACCCACATAAAAGTACCATCAGGAAGGTAACTCAAAGCAATGCATATAGTCTGCCGGACTGTAAACGCATGACTCAGACGTGTCTCACGGCAATATATATATTAATATATATATATTCAGATAAGTGACTATATGATAAGACAACATGTACTGATTTTGTGTTATTGTGGTAATATAAATATAATTTATTAATTTACCAAATTCAATGTTATGAATGAAGCTTCAAACAGTTTGGTACAGCCATACATAAGTCTACTTACCACTTTGAAGTATGTTCTTATTTTTTAATTGCTCCCAAGTCTGTTTCACACAACCGGGGTTTCAGCTGAAAGAATAAGGCTAAATATTGTCATTCACGCCATAAGAATACATCTAAGCAGCACATTAATTTAATGGATACACGTGTAATTGTAGATCTACTCGTGCTCTAGATGGGGCAGTGATGAAGCCTTTTAATTTATGCATTCACACAGCCGGCGATATTTTTTTTTCTGCATATGGCAGTTTAAACTGTTGCTTTTAGTCTGGATTATGACTTCTTCGTATTTATGTAATATTATCTTACGATCTGCGCACCGTGCTTTGATTGGTCAGTAGGCGCTTTAATAAGAGTTGATCTCTTATCTCGAACATAACCTGCTCTGGAGCCGGTTATGTGTCCAGCTTAAATAACGTTATGACGATCTACCCCGGTAAGAAGTGAACCACCGTCGTAGAACTGAAAACCCAGAGTTAAACCTGAAGTTACCTCGCTAACCCCAAATCCTGCTTGGTAGTACAGGTCTCTGGTTAAACATCTATTTGAATGTTTTGTTTGTTTCTTATATTCCAAGGTTTTGAAGTGTACCTTTGTACCAATTTCTCTAGGTACTAATGCTACATGTAAATACCTGTTTTAAAAAAAGACATTGCAATAGACCAGAGTTTACATAATGTTCATTGTTAAAATGTTGTCTTTGCACAGGTGCTGTCACAGCTATGTGGATGAGTGAGCTGTGCTCCACAGTGATCACTGGCGGAGAGGACAGGCAGATTATCCTCTGGAAGCTCCAGAGTTAAAGGACTGTTTCTGCACAATCCATCTGCTGGGGAGACTCCCGGTGTATTATACTGGACAATACCGGCCAAGTATCCTGCCGACTACATGACCCCAACTATCTGACTTTGAACAGAGACTCTAAACAAGTTGCGAGGAGCCGAATACTTACAGTATCGCAGAGCAGTTTGAGGGAGACGACTAGTTAAAAACGGTTCTCAATCCAAAACCAAACAAAAGGTCACATAGTCATGTTAGTTCATAGCTGTCTGCATATTGAGAGAAAATGTCCAATTGCAGTTTTTTGCATGAGTGCAGGAAGCTACAACAGTGTACACGCCTTATTTTTCACTTCTGTTTTCAGCTTATCCTACATTTGTTATGCGTTATGTTACACTGCTTTTTTAATTATGTTTCTATAGCTTTATGTGCTTTTTATTCTGTGAAGTGGACTTAAAATGTCTGTCAAAAGCTTCAGGCTGCTCAGGTGTTATCATTATCCAAATAACACTGATCTAAAAGCAATCTTACCCGTCTCCTGTGTGTTACCTTTTCTTAGGCCTCAGAGATATCTAGAAACTGTTAAAGGTGCTAAATTCAATATCCAGAGCATTAATATAGCAGCAAACAACTATTTGCTATGTAAAGACAAAGAGGAGTAATGTCTACCTGAGCAGAGAATGAAGTCACTCCCCCGGCCACGCGTGCTTTTAGTTCTGTCAACACTTTCGCCGTTGTTTGCAGTGTTAGCTGCGAGCCGCCAGGACTGTTGTCATCTCCCTTTAATTTTCTTTTTAAGAAGTTAAAATTCTAGTGTTAAACATTAGGTGGTGCTCTTTATTGTAAACATCTTAACTTTCCTTTTCGAAAAAAATAACGCACACTTCAATCAACATGCAAACTTTAAACGTAACGTTAACCTGCAGATTTGGCTACTGGCACTGATTAGGTTAAACGTAACTATTAAGGAATCTACAAAAGTTAACAAGGTGAATATTATTGGATTATAATTACAGATTCTGTCTTCTTGTGAGTCTTTCAGTAGACAATGTGATATATAAAATGATGCAGATTTGAAGTGGTGGCGCTCCTCAGCATCCCACTCTCATTTCTGCTTCTGTGGACATAAAAAAAAAAGACAACATTATGTCATTGTGTCTTTAGCAAAACCTGCAGTGTGTCTGCTTTACGTTTGGTACCAGTTCTCCCATCATACATGGCTCGTAAACATTTTCTATAGTTGTGCAAGGCTATTTGTCACCTACCAAATCAAACTATCCCAGCTATCTCTACGAAGAATGTTGCATCACTGTAAGACTTTACCTTTTTTGCTTGGCGGACGTTGCCCATGACTTTCAGTAGCTTGGGTGTTGGTGGTTTTTGTACAAACAGAGCTAGACCTTTCGGCTTTACCTCGTCGGTTTTAGCAGCTGCAGGGCCTTTGGCTTTAATCAGTTTCCTTCACAATCACAAACAGAGACAATCCTTAAATGGGCTGCATTTTAGAATTGAATTTGGAGGTTGGTGCTGATAAATTACTTATTAAAGTTGAGCCATAGCCACAATGAAATTGTGTATACCAAAGATGTCCTAACTGTAAATGACTCACCTTCCCTTCCTGGCCAACACTTTCTGAGACTCTGGGTAGTGGATGAGGATGTCAAACAAGTCTTTCTTCTCCAGGACAAAAAGGTTAGCGAAGCCATGCGCTTTCACGTTAGCTGTGCGCCTGTTTCCTCCATCTTTGGCAGACTGTAGTAAACTGTGATGGGGATGGATGCAAAAATATGCCATGTGTCCATTTCAAATAGCATTGGTCTCTTGGGAAATCTATCTGGATCTCTACAGCCATGCACTATACTATACTATAATTTAGCTCTGTTTAAGGTAAGGAAACTGCACCAGATTTAACTGAAGCAAATATATTCTCCTTATGTATAGGAGACTTATTATCGTGCCAATCGGTGTCATCGAGACACTTACTGGATAATAAGATGATGAAAAGTAAGGATAAATGTGACTTGATTTCTTTTAGCTCTGTTATTGTATGTTTCTAGTTGTCAAAGATCACTACTAAATGCAGACAAACCTGATTTCTCCAAACACGCTGCCAGCCTTCAGTGTGACAAACACAATACTATTGTCAGGTCCTCCCACCACCTGCACCGCTCCACCTTTGATGATGTACATCTCTTTACCGATGTCCCCCTGCGGAGGAGAGCGCAGGACGAGAACGCAGAGGTCAGCATCACACTCGGATAAATTATTGGTTATTTGCTTCATGATGGTCGCCAAGGTTTATCATTTACACACACACACTCACTTTCTTCACAACAAAGTCTCCAGGTAGATAGACGATTGACTTGAGCCTCAGCAACATGTCCACCAACATCTGCTGGTCGCAGCCCTGGAAGAGACGACATCAGGTTTTCAGTTGGATGTGCACAACTCCACATTTTCCAAAACGCAATCTAATTGTCTCAAATTATAGGAGGACACAGTGACTGCGGAGTCACCTGAAACAGTGCAATCTTCTGGAAGGTTGACAGGTTGACGTCGACCGCGATGGCAGTTCTCATCACCAGAGGCATCTTGTCCAGCAGCTCAGACTCATCTGGAGAGGACATGGACATCTCAACATACAGTAAATTCTTAACATCTCTGAAAATTTGCTTTGTTCATTTCAATATTAGTCTGGTTTCAGTTGAGAGTTTGAGTGTCTCATCAGCTTTTTCACTCTAATAAGGATACATTCCTGGTATAAAGGTTTCTGAGACTCACCTAGCATGCCCTGAGCTGCCCAGGTGTAGTTGTACCAGGTCCGGACTCTGTTCTGGCAATCTTTGGGGATCGAGTAGGTGTTCATGTAGTCAACACAGCCGTCCATCGATGACCGGTAATATGTCTTTCCTGCTGTTGCTGCTCCTATGACATCTCTCATCTGAGAAAGAAAGACCGATGGACAGGGAGAGTATTGAATTACAATATACATTGTGAAGAAAAGCTTTTGATAAGATGTGCGATATGATAGTTATGAATAAAACTTCTGTCGAAAAAACCCTCCCCTACCTACCTGTCCAATCAAACTGGAGAACACAAAGACGCCAATGAAAAAGTTGGCCATCTGAAAGGTAATCTCAAAGGTGGTGACAGGCTCTGGAAGACCACCGATGTTGATCAGACTGCGGACGGCAAAGTAGTAACAACGAATGTACCTGTGGTAGGACAGGGTACATGTTAATTTAATTTCGAGTATAGTAAGCCATAAAAATGTATTTCAAACAGTCATAGTATAGTATTCCATGAAAAAAAAAGTCATAGTATACTGTATAATGTATAATTTCACAGAAAAAAAAAAATATCATTAAGTGTCATAGTATAGTACGTCATAAAAAAGTTAAAGTATAGTATGCCATAAAACATTTTACAAACTAGAATTACTGTCTCGAAAAAATAAAAGTCATAGTATAGTATATCGAAAATCTTTTAAAAGTCATAGTATAGTATGTTGAAAAAAAGGCATAGTATGTTGAAAAATTAAAAAGTCATAGTATAGCATGTAGAACATTTTTTTAAAAAGTCATAGTATAGTATGTCAAAGAAATAAAAAAAAATTCATAGTATAGTATGTCGAAAAAAAAAGCATAGTAGTAAGTTGAAAAAATAAAAAAGCATAGTATAGTATTCTGGCGACCCCTGCTGTCGCTTGTATAGTAGGGTTTCTGTTAACCTGCCATCAGGGCTTTCTGGGAACACCTTGGCCCAGTGTTCACAGCCTATAAATCCTAGGCTCATGACTAATTCTCTTTCTCTCTCTCTCTCTCTCTCTTTCCCTGCAGACACCATCACCGGGAATGTGGCAGACTTAAGTTCTCCTTAGTTAATCCTTTGCTTGTTTTATACATTTTACAACACGTTCACACCATTTACACTCTCCATGCACATCTTACATTACTGATACTACTGATATGTACACCCCATACCTTTTCGATCCTTTTGTTCTGCATAATTTCCTCTATTTTTGTTAATTAAATAAATTGATTTAATCGTTACCATGGTGTCTCTCCCTTTTTGTCATGGCCGAGTACCAAGTTGTGACAGAATGTTGAAAAAAGTCATAGTATAGTATGTTGAAAACATAAAAAAAGTCATTGTATACCTTATCAATAAAATTTAAAAAGGTCATAGTGTAGTATGTCGAAAAAAAATCATTGTATAGTATGTCTAAAGAATAAAAAAGGTCATAGTATACTATTTTGAAAAAAAAGCATAGTATAGTATGTCGAAAAAATTTAAAAAGTCATAGTATAGTATGTTGAAAAAAGTCAGAGCATAGTATGTCGCAAAAATAAAAAAGTCATAGTATAGTATGTCGAAAAAAAGTCATAGTATAGTTAATCGAAAAAATAAAAAAGGTCATAGTATAGTATGTTGAAAAAAAGGCAAAGTATGGTATATCAAAAAAAAAAAAAGTCATAGTGTAGTATGATGAAAAAAGGCATAGTATAGTATGTCAAATTAATAAAAAAAAAGTCATTGTATAGTATATCGAAAAAAAGGCATCCTATAGTATGTCGAAAAAATAAAAAAGTCATAGTATAGTATGTCGAAAAAATAAAAAAGTCATAGTATAGTATGTCGAAAAAAAGTCGTAGTATAGTTAATCGAAAAAATAAAAAGGTCACAGTATAGTTTGTCGAACAAAAAAAAAGTCATAGTATAGTATGTCGAAAAAAAAGCACAGTACAGTATGTCGAAAAAATAAAAAAGTCATAGTATAGTATGATGAAAAAAGGCATAGTATAGTTTGTCAAATACATAAAAAAAAGTCATTGTATAGTATATCGAAAAAAAGGCATACTATAGTATGTCGAAAAAATAAAAAAAGTCATAGTATAGTATGTTGAAAAAAAGTCAAAGCATATTATATCGAAATAATAAAAAAGGTCATGGATAATATGTCGAAAAACAAGTCATAGTAAATTATGTTGAAAAATTAAAAAAGGTCACAGTGTAGTTTGTCGAAAAAAAGCATAGTCTATTATGTTGAAAAAATAAAAAAGTCATAGTATAATATGACAAAAAAAAGCAAAGTATAGTATGTCGAAAAAATGAAAAAGTCATAGTATAATATGTCGAAAAAATAAAAAAGTCATCTATAGTATGTCGAAAAAAAAAGTCATAGTATAGTATGTCGAAAAAATAAAAAAGTCATAGTAGAGTATGTCGAAAAAAAGTCATAGTATAGGTAATCGAAAAAATAAAAAAGGGCACAGTATAGTGTAGGGACCCAGCAAATGGCTGGTTTCCAGTGACCTCATGAACTCAGTAACATGATCCTTGACCACTGGACTAAGCTCAGCTGCCATTTCTGGTGGCAAAGATAATGAACTGTGCTTCTCAGGATCCTTAAGTCATGCAGCCATTGGCTGTGGACTGAGCTCAGTCGCCATTGGCTACTGTAGCATTCACACAGAGGTGTGAAATTCACCCAGAACAAAACCAGAAGAATGTCTTTGTTCCTTCTCTCTTTCGACTTCTTTCTGCTTCATCTCCACACAAGCTGACCTGCTTGAGGTGAGCCACAGCTCTCCAGACCAGAACCTGCAAAGCAGTTCTGCTTCTGATCTATGGTCTGTTAGGAAACAGACCTAGCAACACAAGGAACCAAAAGGTAGACGACGCGAGAGCCTGCCTTTCAACAACTAACTCCAGCAACGACCGCAAGGAAGTTAGCACCAAGCTATCAAGCTGCTGAGAAGAAGTCCTGCAGATCAGCTTCCTCTAATCTGCACAACTTGATTGGAGCACGGCAAAGACGACCTCTTTGACTTGGAACCACAACTTTAACCCAGGGAATCACAAACCCTTTTCTTCCATGGATCGGTAACGTACTGGGCTTACCTTAGCATTAGCAATCGCACATGGCTGAGCAAGACTGTTCAACTTTGATTTCTAGGATGTACTTGTATTGATTTGGTTTAATGTTATTCATTGAGTTTGACTGTGGTGATTTATCTGTATTTGATATTTGGGTAACTGGCTTCGCCACATCTGATGTGTTTAGTTTATGCT
>CAKALU010068820.1:1044-37466 GCA_916700995.1 Hozukius guyotensis | reverse complement strand
ATTGCTGTACCACTATCACTACTTCAGGACAGTGTGGTTTGTCTCCTTGTGCAGGTTGATAAAGACGCGAGACACCCTTTGTTGTTGGAGCAGCCCTCAGTGCAGGCTGCCATCTCCAGCTGGCGCACTGACTTTGAACTGCAGGAGATCTTCAGGAAGGGTAAGACTCAACCTTCACCAGTTTTTATGTTGTTTTCATGCACTAACTTAATGTTTAACACATTTTTTCTTGCTGAAATAAGCAACCTTGGAATTACTGTTCATTTAAAATAATTAAACTTGGCTTTTGTCATTAAATGTTTATATCTGGCAGAATGCAACTCTTACTTTTCTCCCTGTTCTTGTTCCTCAGGTTCATACACTATTCAAGGACGCAGGGTCCGCGTGTACCAGCCAGAGTTTGAGGAGTGCTGGGCCTCAGGACTGGTCTCACAGCACGACCCTATCTCACACATTATGGAGATTACCTTAGATAAGGTAAATAATGCTCATGTCACAAGTCTAATAGGAATGCAAATTGTATTAGTTATTTACAACAGTCCTATGTCACTTTCAGACCAGAGGAGTTTGATTCAAATGACTGTATTGCTTCACATCTTATCTGTATTTCACCCACTACCTATTCCCATTTTCTCTGCTATATTTAAGAAACGGGACACAAAGTTAAACAAATTCCTCTGGATTGGCTGAAAGCCTTGAGTAAAAATGCAAATTCAGAATTTAAGTAAATCTAGAGGTGGATCAGCGCTCCCCAATTTGCAAAAAACATCTTAAAATAATGCCTTAAAATAATTTGCCTAAATGTATTCTGGTCATGATGTGAAATGATGCCACTTAAATTCCCACTTTTTTGTTTGCTGTAGGGAGAAGAAAACCAGGTGGTAGATCCTCGTGTGATACATGTCATGCTGGCAGAGGAGGAGGTAATGAATTGTTCCTGAATTTCCCCTCTTGGGATCAAAAAAGGCTTATCTTATCTTGTGTGTCTTACTGTGCAGTACATTTTGCTAAAGTGGTTTTCAGCTTCAGAAATACATTTTTAAAAAATGTAATAACAGAATTACTTCCTAAAATGTCCCCCCTTTTTTTTTTAGCTTGGTAAGAATGGACGGCGAAGGAAGGACAGTGAAACAATGAAAGGTGACAGTGGACGCAGACGTAGGACTGCCTCCGAAGGTGAGGATGACTTGAACTTGAAACGTTTTAAAGGAGCGGCAGATACGGGAGCTGACGGGCAAAACTGTGGCGATTCCAACAAAACGCCAGCAGCGGAAGGGATGGGGATCTGGGGCGGAGACTCCGGCGAAAGAGTCAGCAGCACAACCAAAAACGGAAGCTCTTCAGAAGGAACCTTTCCTCAGGGCAGAGTGTCGTCCCCCAACGCCAATTCCTCGCTCCAGATGGATCAATCGAACGCTACTCCGCCTCGTTATCCCGCCCACGTCAAAGAAAACGGTCGCTCCATCTCCACACAGGGGGCGGCGGACTCCACCACTGCCGTGCCTCACACCCCGACCCCTCCTCCCCTCAAACCAGCCCCCTCTCCCTTCTCCACCACATCCTTCCCCTCACTAGGCCAGATGCCGAGCCTGGTCCCCGGAGCTCCGGCCCCCAAGGCCTCCCCATCCCCCCAGCCAGACCGAGAGGAGGCCTCCCAATCAGCTTATTCCAAAACAGCTGCTCTTGTTTCCCCGGGGCCCGTCACCATTTCTTGGTCGCATGACAGCGGGCCTAGTGTGGCACTTTCTGCGTCTGTGGGTTTTAGTCCTAAAGCCCCCACCTGGGGAAGCCAGACTGAGGTAAGACGATCAATATGATCAGTACTGTCAATACCGTCATCACAGTTTTGTTTCTGTTATTAATATGATGTCACTGAACCACCTTGTTTTGTTTCTCAGGGCTCCAAAACTGCATCAGGTTTCCGTTTGCCCGCCGCTTCTGTGTTTGGAGATGTCACCTCTCAGACCAACGGAGCTCCTACTACCACTACCGCCGCCTCCCAGGACACTCCCAGGCCCTTTGGCTTCGGCTTTGGCGGAGCAAAGAACGAGACTCAATCCAAGCAAGACCAAAACTTGTTTTTCCAGTGCATGACCCAGAATTCTGGGTCCAGCCCGAGCCTAGCTGCTGGTCAGACCCAGTCCAAGGACACCAATTACTTCACCACAGTGTCTGAGAGCCTGAGTAAGGAGCCCCCAAGCCTTTTCAAGTCCGCAACCTCCACTGAAGGGTTGAAAAAGCCTGAGCAGCCCAAAGTGCCTGAGACCCATTCAACGGGAAATGGTGTGCTCAACAAATCGGCCTTCCAGGGCATGGGTGGCTCTGCAGCAGGAGGACGAGGTTCTGGTCTAAGTATTGGTGGCCTGGCTGCAGCCTCTGGAGCTCAAAGTACTTCTAAGAAGAGCAGTAATAATGGGACTTCTGTGGGGGGCTTAGGGCTGCAGTCTGGTTTTAATACTTCTGATAGCCACCAGAACCTTTTTCTGCAGGCCTCCAAAGAGCCTGCTAATCCATTTCTGGCATATGGGGACAAAACTTCCCACACCTCCTTCGCTGGCCTCAGCGGGGCCGAGCCACAAACCCTCGGTCCGGCCTCGGACAGCAAGCCGAACCTGTTCGCCATGGCAGAGCCGCCTAAAGGGATTCTGTCTTCCCCTTTCCCGGCACTCTCAGCAGCTGCTTCACCCAGCTCTTCCTCCTCTCCAGCACCGACCTCATCACAGAGGTCACAGAGTGACGGGACTGTGACAAAGGTGGAGCAGGATGTCGGGGAGATGCCTACGTCCACCTCGGGCTGCCCCATGTTTGGAAACACTGGCCCTGGTGGGATGGAGGACGTCCCCGTGTCCTTTGACCAGAGCCAGTCTCAGAAGTTCACCCTGGAGGAACGAGGCCAGTCGTCCAAACGTGACTCTGACTCCAGCAGCAACAGCGGCCTGTCAGACCTGAGTGACAACGAGGAGGGCCCGGAGAAAGGCCAAATCCCAGGAGGACCACCACACCCTCCCAAGGACGTAATTATGATGCAGAAAGCTAAAGTCCAAGGGGTTGCTAAGAGCCGTCCGCGTAACAAGCCTTTCAAAGGTAAGTCTTGTCCACTCTTTCCTCGTTTTGTGGTGACAAACTAAGCAATAGAATTAACTCTTAAGTTGTCTCCTCCAGTGGGCCAGTCTGTACTAAAAGACCAGAGCAAAGTGCGTCGCCTGAAGCAGTCTGGCGAGTCCTTTCTCCAGGATGGCTCCTGCATCAATGTGGCCCCTCACTTGCACAAGTGCCGCGAGTGCCGTCTGGAGCGCTACCGTAAATATCGTACCACAGGCGAAGACAGCGATGACGACGACGACCCAAATGTGTCCTGCCGCTTCTTCCACTTCAGAAGGTACGCGCTTATGTGCTTTATATGTCTTGCTTTGTGTATTTGAGCGTTATAGAGAGTTATCAGAATAGAGGAGGCAATCATCATCAATCAATGATGTGTAACTGAATTAACCTTTTCTTCCCGCTGTGACCAGATTGGCGTTCACTCGTAAAGGTATACTGCGTGTGGAAGGCTTCCTGAGTCCTCAACAGAGCGATTCCATGGCCATGGGTCTGTGGCTACCTGCACCAGCTGTCCAAGAGGGCCTTGACCTCGATACATCCAAGTACATCCTGGCCAATGTGGGAGACCAGTTCTGTCAGTTGGTCATGTCTGAGAAGGAGGCCATGATGATGGTGGAGCCTCACCGTAAGATATCATTTTATTCACATTCTGTGTTTTATCTTGTCTCTACATTTCTTTCTCAACACTATATATTTTTTTACCCGTTCTTCAGAGAAAGTGGCGTGGAAACGTGCCGTGCGAGGTGTCAGAGAAATGTGTGACGTGTGTGAGACCACCCTGTTCAACATCCACTGGGTGTGTCGCAAGTGTGGCTTCGGAGTGTGTCTGGACTGCTATCGGTTCCGCAGGAACAGGCCAAGGGAGGGTGAGTCATCGCAGTGACATCTAG
This sequence comes from Hozukius guyotensis, assembly GCA_916700995.1. NCBI lineage: Eukaryota > Metazoa > Chordata > Actinopteri > Perciformes > Sebastidae > Hozukius > Hozukius guyotensis. The sequence goes on along the minus strand of CAKALU010068820.1, from coordinate 33,474 downwards.
GGAACTTTTAGGGCAAAAATTGTGATCACGATTAATTAATATTCGGTTAATAGTGCAGCCCTAATAGACAGGGTTAATACTTTGTGAGGTGTTTTGAGTTGGAGGGCGTTGGAAACACACAGGTCAATATGTTCTCTCCTTCAGATTTAGACGAAGGTCCGGAGGATGAGGTTTTCTCTTGGTTGAAGTGTGCCAAAGGCCAACCTCATGAGCCACAGAACCTTATGCCTACGCAGATTATACCTGGGACAGGTAACGTATACATTATGATTGAATCATAAATCTATCAATCCCCACCTCACAAGCATCAAGTAATTCGATATGATCTTGTATTGGTACAGTAAGAGTTGTAATGATTTGATTTGCCTTTCTCCTTTAGCTCTTTACAACATAGGTGACATGGTGCACTCAGCGAGGGGCAAGTGGGGTATCAAGGCCAATTGTCCCTGTACCAGTCGACACACTAAGCCTCTAGTACGCCCTAGTGCCCCCAATGGGATTTCACAGGTACTGTTGCACCACATCATGTTTTTCCTCAGTTCTGCATTGTGAGAGGTGTTTTAACTTTAATGTCTGGTTGTTGTGCTCGTCTCAGCAGTCTGCAACAAGCAGTAGTGGCGTCCTCGCAGCTGCAACTCCCGGTATTTCCACCACTCCAAAATCAGAGGGAGAAACATCAGCGATCAAAACAGAACCTACGCAAACAGCAGCGCCATCAGACAGCGGGGGAGGAGAAACTGTGGGTGGCATCAGTAACTCCACAACCAGTGGCACATCCTCCCCCTGTAATCTCACCCAGTCTGCTGCCAAGGAGTCGCGCTCATCAGGAGAGGGCAACAGCTCAGCTCTGCACTGGCTGGCAGACTTGGCCACACAAAAAGCCAAGGATGACACCACCAAGGGTAAGTAGGAAAGAGGAAACGCTGAGTCAGTGTAGTCTGTGCATAACAAAAGTAAAAAAAAAATCAATATTAAAGCTGAAGTTACATCACCATCCTCTTGCCATCTTCTTCCAGAATCCGGTTCACTTCGCTCCATGATGAATCGAGACAGCCGACCTCCTTTCGGCCTGGACTCACTCAGTGCCCTGTCAAAGCCTTCTGCTTCCAGTCCTAAGCTATTTAACAGTCTGTTACTGGGCTCCAGCATGGCCCAGTCCAAACCTGAGGGGTCCAGTCTGCGGGACCTGCTCAACTCCGGACCGGGCAAACTCCCCCAGGGGCCCGGAGAGAGTGGGGTGCCGTTCCCCTCCGTCTTTACCTCAGCAGGCGTACGTAGAAAGCTTTTATTATTATTACATGTAGTTTTATGAAGTGTACACATTCATACTGAAAATCCTCTCAGCAAGATCAGTTTCTGATTGAAAAATAAATCACACTTTACACAGTGTATGCCTGTTTAAATATGGAAAGTGTTTTATAATCCCTAATTGCATTTTGGTGTTTTTCAGTAAAAGGAGAAATACAAGGTATCAGTCATCAGTGTAGCTTAGGGATGCACCAATACCACTTTTTTTCAGACCGAGTACAAGTGTGCCGATACCGAGTACCGATACGAGTACTTCTCTGTGCCAAAAGACCCTCGTTAACAGCCAGCTGGAGGGTGTGAGCGACACACGGCAGGCTGGGGAGTCCCGCATACGAGGCGGTGTCGTGTCGACCACCGGCCCGTCTCGCCCTCACCATCGGGGAGGTGGAGCGTGAGCGCGTGTGATAGGACCAGAAAGATGATTACGAGAGGTTAACGTCACGATGCTGTAAAGTGGTATCGGAGCTGTTTTGCGAGTACCAGTACATGACCACAGTATTGATACTGGTATCGGTATCGGTGCATCCCTAGTGTAGCCTAATTTCAAAATATCGTGAGTCAACTAACAACATTTTCTACAAGAATAATTTCAATTGTAGGAAGATTAGATTCGGAATAACTGATCATAAATTATATTTCTACCAGTTACTGGTGTAGTAATGAAGCAGAGCATCCACTTTGAGTGGAAACTACTAAACAAATATTACTTTAAAAAAAGACGAGGCTTAAAGTCATTTACCTGCAAGTACAAATAGATAGCTGCGTAATCAAACATTTATCTATTTTTCTCTGTCAGAGTGACAAGCTGAAGAGCAGCCTCCCGAACTTCCTGGATCACATCATCGCCTCGGTTGTGGAGACCAAGAAGGCAGAAGGTCGTCGGGCGGGGGGCTCTGAGGGCGGCGAGCTCGGTGTGCTGGGGGGCCGCAAAGATGGAGTTATGGGCCTTAGTGTTTTGGAACCGCATACCTCCCACTCCTGGCTCTGTGATGGACGACTCCTCTGCCTACAGGATCCAAGCAACAGCAACAACTGGAAGATCTTCAGAGAGTGCTGGAAGCAGGGACAGGTAGGAACAATGATTAGAAAGATTTCTGTTGGAGAAACATGGGTTGAAACTTTACTGCACTGACTTCTGTGTAACCTCTTCTCTTTTGTGTCCAGCCCGTGTTGGTGTCAGCGATACATAAACGCCTGAAAAGTGAATTGTGGCGACCTGATGCCTTCAGTAGGGAGTTTGGAGACCAGGATGTAGACCTGGTCAATTGTAGAAACTGTGCTATCATCTCTGATGTGAAGGTGCGAGACTTCTGGGACGGCTTTGAAATCATCTCCAGTGAGTGCACACAACTGTTTTTTCCTAAATTATTCTTATTTGTTGTTTTGGATTGATTGATTGATTGATTAATATTTATGCCCCTGTGTTATTTTTAGCTCGTGTGCCTCTCAGAAATGGTAGCTAATGTGTTTTATCTGTGAATGCAGAGCGACTGCAAGATAGTGAGGGCCAGCCCATGGTGTTGAAATTAAAGGATTGGCCTCCAGGTGAAGACTTCAGGGACATGATGCCCACACGGTGAGGAACCACAGAAATATGTTGCTTTGGTATTTTTTATTAATTTGAGCATTTTTTTACATTATAAGGACTAGGGGTGTCACGATTTTGATTCTAAATCGGAAACCGATCGAAATTGGTTTCCAATCATCGAAATCAAAAGCAGGATCGACTATTCCACACATGCCATAAATGCGTAAAAAAAAAAGTAATGAATTGGTATTCTGGATTGATAATGAATTTATATTTTGATAATTATATCAGTAATTAATTTATATTTCTGTATGACAGAAGATAAAAGGTAATAATTATAGTTAGACAAGTTTAGGAAAATTAATTATAGTATATGTATGGCTCAATAAGGAAGCTGGTTAATTATTAATGAATGACTTATGGAGAAGGGATTAAATAAGTTTGTACTTCTTCTCACTCCTTTTCGAATATGTAACCCAAGGCGTCAAGTGTTTGACAATTTCTTTTGCTTATGCTTTTCATTGTATGTAAATAGTACTTTCTGGCTGTCCACTTGTTTGTATGATCATTCTATTTTTTTATTTTTTTTTATTTTACATGTTCGAAATACATTTTGAAATGAAAATGAATGATGTTCTCTCATGCTTTTGCCAGGTTTGACGATCTGATGGATAACCTCCCTTTGCCCGAGTACACAAAAAGAGATGGTCGTTTAAATCTCGCTGCACGTCTGCCCAACTTTTTTGTGCGTCCTGACCTTGGACCTAAGATGTACAACGCCTACGGTGAGAAGGATTGGCTGAGTCAACTAGATAGTCTCTTCTCTTTCTCTCCCCTTCCCTTTAGTACACATTTATCTTCATCCTCTCCCTCTCTCACTCTCCCTCTCTTTCCCTCAGGCTTAACCTCATCTGAAGACAGGAAGGTGGGAACCACTAATCTCCATCTGGATGTCTCTGATGCCGTCAACGTCATGGTCTATGTTGGCATCCCTCAAATAGAGGGAGACCCCGAGCAAGGTCAGTGGACTTAAACACACACTTTGTGTCTTGTTCTGTCTTGTTCTTTCACTTACACACACATTTAAGAAACATTTATAATGTGACACTTCATTAATTGAACTACTAAATGATATCAAAAGCACTACTTATTTCCCAAATAATTTTATTATGTATTATTTACAATATTACATGCAAAAGATTTTTTTCCCCGTACCAAATTAAAGACAATGAATACATGTAGGATATGAAAAACATAACTAATTTCAAACACTGGACATTAATCACTTCATCTAACTCAGGGGTCTGCAACCTGCGGCTCTTCAGCCCCTCTCCAGTGGCTCCCTGTGGATTTTTAAAAAATGGAAATGAATAACTGTTTTTTGTTTACATTTTCATTTTTATTTATCATTGTTGTAGGTCTATGGTACGACGGAGTATTAGGGCCACATTGAGGAAAAAAACAGAAATCTGAGATTTCGAGAATAAAGTCGTAATATTACGAGAAAAAAGTCATAAGTTTACGAGAAAAAAAAGTCGTAATATTATTTGAATAAAGTCATAATATTATAAAGTAGTAATTTTACGTGTTTTATTTTTTTCTCGTAAAGTTATGACTTTATTATTGTAATATTACAACTTTTTTCTCGTAAAGTTATGACTTTATTCTCGTAATATTAAAAAATGTTTCTCTTAAAGTTATGACTTTATTCTCGTAATATTACGACTTTTTTTCTCGTAAAGTTATGACTTTATTCTCGTAATATTAAAAAAAAATTCTCGTAAAGTTATGACTTTATTCTCGTAATATTACGACTTTTTTCTCATAAATTTATGACTTTATTATCATATTACAACTTTTTTCTTGTAAAGTTATGATTTTTTTCACGTAATATTATGATTTTATTCTGGAAATCTCTCTTTGGCCATCACTGCATTAGACTTATATACTATAAACTTAGACTATAAACTGTGTCTTCATCACAATGATCAAATGTTTTGCGGCTCCAGACAGATTTTTTTTTTCTCTATTTGCCTAAAATGGCTCTTTTGATAGTAAAGGTTGCTGACCCCTGATCTAACTGCTCCCTCCTTTACAATCTTAAAGAATATAATCCCAGCTGTTCCCCAAACATAGTGCTTTTACTGTTTTTAGTTGCCCCAGACTAGATTGGCTTGGATAGGACCCCTGAAAAGACCCTTCGGTCGGTTTCGCTCATTTACATTGTGGCAACATTTCTCATTCACAGAGGGAGATATCAATGGACGCAAAGGTCTGTAGACTTTCAATTGTATCACTTCAGTAGCATGCCCTTCTTTGTGACTAACTCCCCCTTCTTCACTCCTCCACTCCACCCTTTTGTTATTATCTGTGCAGCCGGGGGGTTGGAGCACTGGGACCCATTTGTTGGTTTGGTAACACTTCATATTACAGGTCTGCCAATTTCATGGTAATTAGGTGATAATTAGCAAATAACATATTTGAAATTTCTTTGGAATTACTGCCAAATTACCACAATATTTATCTCAAAATCTATCAAAAATCACTTTATTATAAACATTATATAATAATTATATGCTGAAATAGCATCTAATGGTTAAATAAAGGGCCCTTAGGCTTGAGAAGCGGCTGAGAAGACACTTCTGATCAGGCACAAATCTCACCATTGTGTGACTTATTGTCGACACAAATGTAACCTGGTAGCTGATGTCATGATTCAGGGAGTTTTTTTTAAAGAAATTTCAAAGAAGTTATTTGCTAATTATTATCTATTTATCAGCAGACATGGAAATAAAACATGTCAATTAACTTTGTATTCTTTTCCTGGAAATGTATTAAATGAATTACCAGCTATTGGGAAATAGCGGAATGTAATTATTAATTAATAAGATAAGATAAGATAATATATTACATTACATATAAGCATCAGTAAAAAACAAAAGAATATACAACACAGTGCAAAAAGCAAAACAAAAGTAGACAGACATATAAAATATTAACAATTTAAATAGAAGGAATATAAAAATAGGAACAATACAAACAAGAGGAATATTAAAAATTGGAACAATATATACAGTATTGACAATAAACAGGCTATTAACACAATTGCACAATTATAATTAAGTAATTTTAGATAAGATTTTGAGGTAAATATCGGGTTAATTTGACAGTAATTCCAAATAAATTTCAAATAGGTTACTTTGCTAATTATCACCTAATTACCATGCAATTTGCGGACCTGTAAAATGAAGTGTTCCCGTTGGTTTCTACTGTGGCATGTTTTATAAATTTCTATGTAAATGCAACCTTTATTAACACCTTCAATGAATAACAACGGATGGCGTAGAAATTTCTGTAGTTGCCCTTTGGAGATCCTGACTTTCTTCCTCTATGTAGATTTCAAGTTTGTGCTGTTTGGGGTTCCGTCATTAAAGCAGCAAAAAATTCACAAATCTGACATGAAGTTCACACAAGATTTTATATAATTACTGGAAATATCTTCAGTTCCTGTTAGCTTTGGATGAGCTGCATTCTGGTCCGTACACTGTGGGAGAAAAGTTTGCTCCGGCGCGCACACCGGCTGTGACCGCTCCGTCCTCCGCACGGCAGTGGCCTCATTAACGTTATGGTTCCCTTATAGCGTTGGTTTAAATCTGAAATGCTGCCAAATAGGCGCTTTTGCTTTTCGCTTCGCATCGTCTTGTCTGTCAACTCTCTCGTCCCGTGTGTGAAATATGACTCCTGCTACTTTGAGCAAAGACTCCGTACGGAGCAGATGCATTCACTGTCAGGTTGTAGTGTCAGTCATCCGACTATCTATTGATAACACGGCGCTGATACGCCAAAATTAACTAAGTGGGTTTTATTTCTGTAAAAAAAAGCAAAACGACGGTGGGTACGTAATGTAATCGGTGTTTGCCCGACCACCGCGTAACACCGGTAACATCGGTAACACCGACTACCGCAGAAAGCCTAGTTGGGTACTGATACTGGTACCTGGAATTTGGTACCGGTATCAAATAAAAACCCCTTCATACTTCACTCTCCCCTCCCAAACCTGTTCCTACAACCTGCAGCCTGTCACGGTCATTTCAACAGGACGGAGTGAAAACGCTGTCGCGTTTGTCTCGGAGGAAGCATGTGTGAGAAGTGCTGCCCCCGGCCAGCTTTGCATTTTGCATTACAAATATTGCATTGAGCGTCGTCTGCATCAAGATTTGAAAAGTATAACCACACTTGCAACCGTTTTCGGTTCGCCACTCACTTGAACACGCTGCAGGGATGACTTACAGTGTTCTTACACAGTATGGAATTTGATTTTAGTAATATCCAGAGCTGTGATTGGTCAAAGTCTCCCGTCACGGGTTAGATTTTCTAAAGCCTGAAAATAGAGTCATGAGGAGGAGCAGAAGTCTAGTCTTCTCTCAGAACACTTGAATTACAATATGCTGAAAGGTTATTACGGAATTTTTGCCCAATGATGCCAAAAATATATACTGCCTACTGCCACTTTAAAAGTATCAAGTTCGGTGCCCAACCCTATTCACTTATCCTTCTAAATACCTCGTGAATCAGCTCTGTAAATGAGAGGTCAGCACATTTTCAGGCAGCAGAGTTCGCTGCTCTGTACGATCAACCTCAGGCTGTGGATGTGAACATTATGTCAGTAATGTGATTGTGTAGTCTGTAACTTGTCCTTTTCTTTGCCCCGGTGGTTCTCAACTGGTCCAGCTACATGATCCACATTTGTCTTTTAAGTCACAACCCAGACATCATTGCAAATTTGTACCGTTTTCATTAATTTCTCAGAATGAATAGTTGAGTAATTTACAATGCTTTCATGCACTAGAAACATTAGTCCCGTTATTTCATGTTTTACCAAAGGCTATATTAATAGTTTCTGTTTAGAGACATTTTCTTGTTTTCTCACAGTTCTTTGGGGGGGAAAACATAAACACATACAGGGCTGCTGCTTGGTATGTTTGTGTCATGACAGCCACATGATGCAGCTGGAAACAGTATTTTAAGAGAAGCTCTGGAAAACAGCGCACTGCAGAATGAAACTACCATGTTAAGTTCACTTATAACGAGCCTGTAACGTCATGATGAGCCACCAGTTGAGAACTAGAGCTCTGTGCCATTTTTGTCAAACGATATGATGGATGTACATTAATTCAGTTGTTTAAGAATCATGCTATAAAAGATCAGATCCCAGTCACTGAGGCACGATACGTTTAGTCAGTCATCAAACTGGAATAAATAGAAGCAATGTTGAGACATCAACAACCACAGCTCAAAACCTAATTCACATTCACAATTTCTGATTCTTACAAACAGTCCCTTTAAAGAGGTAACTGCTGTAAAAATGTTGTTGTCATAGAGACCCTGCTGATGACCTTTTGGTGCCCTGTATGTGTGTGCTTTGTTTGTTTATGTTTGGTCCTCCAGAGGTCATGACCACCATCGAGGAGGGCGATGTGGATGACATGACGAAGAGGAGGGTGTACGAAGGAAAGGAGAAGCCCGGAGCTCTGTGGCACATCTACGCTGCCAAGGATGCCGAGAAAATCAGAGAACTGCTCCGCAAGGTCAGCAGCCAGTGGATTTCTATCTAAAATAGCATCTGAGCTCTGGAGCTGCAGTATCACTGCCTCCGAACCTCAGACTCCTTTACAAAGACAGTGAATTTAATGAAAGGTGCACTACCGATGGCCTGAATCTGATTGTGAAAAGCATTCCCCTTCTGAAAACTCTTTATGTATGCTAACGTATAATTTTAGTACTATGAATTGATGTTAATCTGATTCCTGATAGGTTTACCCTCCACTACATCCTTGTTTATTAAACTAAAACATCATCAGCTGGTTTCCAACAACAACCAGAGGTTATTGTGTGGTTCCGATTCATCGTGGTTTATCTGTGTCAGGTGGGAGAGGAGCAGGGTCAAGAGAACCCTCCAGACCACGACCCCATTCACGACCAGAGCTGGTACCTGGACCAGGCGCTCCGCCGCAGGCTCTATGAAGAATACGGCGTCCAGGGTTGGGCCATTGTACAGTTTTTGGGAGACGCCGTATTTATCCCCGCTGGAGCTCCACACCAGGTCAGACACGTTGTGTTATATATTAAGGATGCTTGCTATTGAAATCCATTTATTTAGAATATTCATATTTATTTTGTTTCATCTGTTCATTTTCTGCTCTTCCCCTCCAGGTGCACAACCTGTACAGCTGTATCAAGGTGGCCGAGGACTTTGTGTCTCCTGAGCATGTAAAGCACTGTTTCAGACTGACCCAGGAGTTCAGACACCTGTCCACTACTCATACGAACCACGAAGACAAGCTACAGGTCAGTGTGCTTTTTCTCTCTTGTGTAGTTTCAGCATTCAAAACCGTTAAACTTTTCTACTTTTAAATCTACTTTCTTTAATTACAGGAAATAAATGCGCTGTTTTTTTTGACAAATACGACAATCAGTTTGTGACATTAAACTATAATTGATTTCTTTAAATTATTCTGCAGGATTCTTTTTTTTTTTTATATTATTTTTTATTCAATAAGAAGATTATTATTCACAGTTTTTCTTTTTTTAAATAATATTTTTATTTAAGAAAAAAGCGTTATATTCTGAGAATAAAGTCATAAGTTTACGAGAAAAAAAGTATGACTTTTTCTCGTAAACTTATGACTTTATTCTCAGAATATTACGCTTTTTTTCACGTAAACTTCTGACTTTATCCTCGTAATATTATGACTTTCTCTTGAAATCTCAGATTTATTTATTTCCCCTCAATGTGGCCCTAATACTCCGTCATATGAAAGTCAGTGTGAGGCATTGTTGTTGTTTCCATGTCGTTGTTTTAACAGACTTTTCCTGTAATTTTTCCCTCAGGTGAAAAACATCATCTATCACGCAGTGAAGGACGCTGTTGGGACACTGAAGGCGCACGAACCTAAACTAGCACGCCCTTAGTTCCTCTGATTTAACGCTGTCCCAAAACAACCAGCCTCTGACGACCACACACACACAGTATACATTACGTACCTACATACACACAGTACAGGTTGCAGAGTGAAGCTAGACTGAAGGTTCTTTTGGGGCAGTGACGGTCCGGGTTTGGGGATAGAAAAACATTTGATTTGGGGAGGGATTAGACGGGGAGGGACTAGTCAGCGCTTTGATGAAGGAAGTCCTTTATCGCTGTTACACAGTACGCTCAAACTTGTCTAGTTGTTTTCCAATTATAATTTTTTTTTTGATTAACTCTGTATTTAAGGTCAGTGTGTTCGTTCTGTTGTTTTCATTGTACATGTAAGATGTGAGAGTAAGGGAGGTAAAAAGCTGACTTGCCTTCGGAGCAGACGTTCAGCTACCGTATAAGCGACTGACAAAAATGTGAGTTCTGGGCTAACTTTCCTATTTTGATGACGTTGATCTTATTTCTCTTCGATAGGAGCGAGGTTAATCCTGTTTTTGTAGATTTTATTTTGTTGTTGTTGTTGCAGTTTTTAAAAACAGCTGATTGCTTCTGCCCTCTGTGGCTGAAATGGATTTGCGAAGCAGCCGGCGAGGGGAGGCAGACCAAAGTTTTGTATTTTACGTTTTCTTATTTCACTTTTAGAATAAGAAGTCTTTTCTTTTTATACACCATCAAGGCAATGATCAGGAGGACTTCAGAGAGGCTAGGTTTTATTTTATTTTATTTTTTATTTTTTTCGTTTTTGGTCACCTATCTTTGTCCCATTGGCTGAATGAACTGCAGACTTCCAACAACATTGTTCAAGAATCACAATTGCAGCTGAATAGAACTACTGGCCATTAACATTGTATCAATATATATATTGATCTTAGCAGTCTGTTTGATTTTTCACATTAAAGTTTACAAAAACTACCGTTTGTCAACTGTTTGTTTGTTTGTTAGCCACAAAAAACCCTCTATGCATGTAGAACCAGCGTATACATAAAACATGTGTCTGAATCAGGGTCGCAGCTCACAATTATTTTCATTTTCAATTAATATTTTTGATCAAGTCCCAAAAAAGAATCAGTTTACAAATGATAATAAAACAGAAAAATTATAACATCTGCGAGCATGGCCGGCTCTAGCCATTTTTGGTGCCCTAGGCAAAACATTTCATAAATAACTGTATTTATGATAATATAAATTAACAGTTTGCCCCCTATATTGTTGGCTTAAAAAGTGTTTAGTCAGCTTCACTTCAATTTACACTTTTATGAACAAATAAGTGGCCGGGCAGATGTCTGAAAGAGAGGGTGAAAAATGTACTTCTTTATTTATTTGTTCATTTGTTACCTCAGTGCAGGAAATGAGGAAGAGTGCCCACGGCATTTAAAAAAAAAAAAAAAGTATTTAATTCTTTTATTTTTTTAGAAGGTTTCAGACTTTCATTCATTTCATTCTCAATATTTTCAGTGCTGAATTTGGTCTTATTTTCAACTCTTAATTGGCTTAATAAAGGTGACTTAAGTACAATATAGCTTTCCATTAGTTGTATCTTAAACGTGTTACCAGTGTTAATACCACACACTAGTATATATATTAGTGTTTTACTGATGCTACATGCTCTTATATCTTATGTCTTGTGTGGCCTAGCTTTCACTGCTCATGTCTGAATTAGTAAGTAGATCACAGAAATGGGTCAGTGAGTGTACTGTACCTCACCGAGGAGGAGGAGGAGGACGAGGAGGCAAGCATGAATTCAGTTAGTTCAAACCAACAAAGACCTACAGTATCATTTAATATTACAAAATAATCAGGTCTTTGTTGGTTTGAACTTACTTTACAACTATACATATTTATTGTCCTTTAATTATAGTCGCTAATCTCTGTCACTTAAAACAGCAGTGGATAGAATTGGAGCAAATATGATTTAAAAAAAAAAAAAGAAAGGTATTTTTATAAAACAAAATAAATGAGACAGGTAATCTGAAAAAAATGATGTGCCTCTGTGTCGTCCGGTGTCTTCCGATGTTTGGTACTTTTATTTGGTTGGATTTTCTGTTTATTGGTCATGTTTTATATAATTGTGTAAATGTGTTTTTATATGCAATGTATAGGCATGTTCAACATATACAGTGTAGTTAATTACCATTATTTATTTGGGCATTATGGGAAACATTTATATGACTTTATTCTCATAATATTACGACTTTTTTTCTTGTAAAGTTATGACTTATTCTCGTAAAATTACAACTTTTTTTCTCGTAAAGTTATGACTTTATTCTTGTAATATTACGACTTTATTCTCGTAATATTATGACTTTTTTTGTCTTAAAGTTATGACTTTATTCTCGTAATATTACGACTTTATTCTCGTAATATTGTGACTTTTTTTCTCGTTAAGTTGACTTTTTTCTCGTAATATTACGACCTTTTTTGCTGTAAAGTTATGACTTTATTCTCGTAATATTACGACTTTTTTGCTTGTAATATTATGACTTTATTGTGTAAATCTCTGATTTTTTTCCCCCTCAATGTGGCCCTAATACTCCGTAGTACAATTGCACTTTGGCCCTCACTGCATTACTAGACTGGACTATAAACTGTATTACCTTCATCACAATGCTCAAATGTTTTGTGGCTCCAGACAGATTTATTATTTTTTTGTATATGTCATTCCTCATGTGAAATTTAAATGTATGTATTCTGTCATGTGTGTGTGGGTGGTGTGGTAGCATGTGGTGTTGGGGATGACTGTTTTCAGGCTTTAAAAACATCTATCCAGTGGCGGGAAATTTGGACCAATCACAGCTCAGCTCAGAGAGAGAGGGCCGTTCCTATTGGCTGAGCTCCGTGCTGGTGGGCGGAGCTTTGAATATTTCTTCAACTGTTTTCAATATGGCTGCCGCTGGGTCACAAACAAACAAACGGTCACAAACTGTCTCATTTTACAGCTAAACTGTGCTCTATAAGATGATTATGGAAAACACTTGAGGAGAGAAATTAACATAAGGCATTAAGGTAACAAAATAGTCATTCATATTTGATCAGAGTTGCCTAGTTTGACCGTTTGGTCGAAGTTTGAGGAGAGATTGACAGCCGGCTCTCATAGACGGAAACACTAGCTAGCTAGCCAGCCGTTAGGAGCCGTTAGAAGCCGTTAGTCGCCGTTAGGAGCACCGGAGGACACAGAGGTAGGTGTTTTTTCACTGCTTAAGCTCATTGGATGAACGAACACAGACAGCATCATAAACTGTCATGGTTACCAGTAGAGAAAAGACTCGCCTTAAGCACAGCAACATTATTTAGTAATAGCATTTATTCTACTAAACCAGAGTTTTTATACAGTCAAATTACCAAATAAGATAAAATAAGATGAACCTTTATTAATCCCCGGAGGGAAATTCAGGTGTCAAAGCAGCAACATCAGCAAACAGAGTGAAACACAGGATAGGTAAAGGTATACACAAATTATAAAAACAATAATAGAGATATAAAAGATACAGAGTGAATGGGCGAACATAGTGTGTACAGTCATATCAATAAATAAATGTAGTATGTACAATAAATAAATGTAGTATGTACAATAAATAAATGTAATATGTGCAATAAATAAATATAATATGTGCAATAATTAAATATAATATGTACAATAAATAAATGTAATATTTACACTAAATAAATGTAGTATGTACAATAAATAAATGTAATATGTGCAATAAATAAATATAATATGTACAATAAATAAATGTAATATGTGCAATAAATAAATATATGTACAATAAATAAATGTAATATGTACAATAAATAAATGTAATATTTACAATAAATAAATATAGTATGTACAATAAATAAATGTAGTATGTACAATAAATAAATGTAATATTTACAATAAGTAAATGTAATATGTACAATAAATAAATGTAATATGTACAATTAATACATGTAATATGTACAATAAATACATGTAATATTTACAATAAATAAATGTAATATGTACAATAAATAAATGTAATATGTACAATAAATAAATGTAGTATGTACAATAAATAAATGTAGTATGTACAATAAATAAATGTAATATGTACATATGTGCAGTCTATAAAGTGGTATATGGGATGTATAGTTTAAAGTAAGTGTAAAGTGCGCCGGTGGTTAGAGTACAATGGTTCAGGAAGATGTGTATGAATGTGAAATTTATATATGTTTGGAAAATTTGAATGTTATTAGTGTAACACAAATATGATGTTGTATATATATGTATGTGATAAATGTAATGTACTTGATTTTGGACCCCAGGAAGACTAGCTGGTGCCATTGGTATCAGCTAATGGGGATCCTTTTTAAATAAAAAAATAAATTGGATCGTGTGTGTTACTAGATAAGAGGAGGAATATGATTTTTATTTAACTTAAAATGACATATTGTTTACAGCTTGGGTGCCTGGCCCTTTAAGAGCCAGTGTGTTTCCAGCAGCTTGGAGGAGCCAGAGAGACTGCAGCAGCACATCATCCTCCTCCTCTCAGCTGCTGCTGCTGCTGCTGTTAGACCACCTGACAGGACAACCACCACCACCTCCACCGTTCAGCCTCCACCGTTCAGCCTCCACCGCCGGTTCACATCGCCGACCACACCGCGTCCTGGAGGGGGGATATGGGGGGCATCTAGCCCGCTCTGCTGACCAACTAGACTCCTCTGGAAGCGGTCGAGGTCTGACTCCCAGCAGACAGAAAGATGGTCTCCTGGATGATCTCGAGGATAGTTGTGTGAGTATCCGAGCTGGGCTGCATCTTGTTGTTGTCTGTTTAACGTTACATCCTCCATTCATCATCAGCTGTCTCTTCTTCATGATTAACACCGCGCAAAACTAGCTAGCATCCATTTATCCGTCTGGATATATATGTTAAATTACAGTAAAAACACTATAAAAACACTGTTTATTTAGACACCGAGCTGAGCAGTTCTCTATAGTAACCGTTGCTCTGTTATTCAATGAACGGATGCAGCAGACTGCTCTGCTAGCTTGCTGGTAGCTAACGTGTGCTGGCTAACCACCTGACAGTTGGCAGAGGAAGGAGCTGTTAATCTGGCCACGTTATTCAAGTGAAACCTGCTTAATATGCCAGCCTCGCTGCAGACAAGAAAACAGGATTTTTAAAACAACCCAGCCTTGATATTGCTGGTGTGTATACTGAGCACCATATGGTAACAACATGATGTGATGGTAAGGCTAACTTAAAGCCCAGTCAGTCATGAATGTGGGTCTACCCATCCATCCTGTATATTCACATATACTGGCCAGATAAATGTGTATATTTTCAATATTACAACATGTCTATGCCTTGCTGTGTATGAGTGGAGCAGTATTCAGGCCTGGACTTCCACCTGAACACACTGTCTGTGGATGACTCAACTAAAGCCAGCAGCTGCCATCATCCTCATCCCTCATGCAGACATTTTATCTTTTTAAACATCCCAGCTTTGGTGTGTATACTGAGCATCATATGGTAACAACATGATGTGATGGGAAGCCTAACTTAAAGCCCAGTCAGTCATGGATGTGGGTCTACCCATTCATCCTGTATATTCAGATATACTAGCCAGATAAATGTGTATATATTTTCAATATTACAACATCCTTGCTGTGTATGAGTGGAGCAGGATTCAGGCCTGGACTTCCACCTGAACACACTGTCTGTGGATGACTCAACTAAAGCCAGCATCATGCAGACATTTTTTTTTTACAATGCTGCATTAGTGTCATCTTATATCAAGAGACCGCTCTGAGTTTTTAATCTGGATAGTGTGTCGTCTGACCTTCCGGATGTACCTGTCTGTGTCAATGATGTCGTCAATTTCTTGTGGATTTAACCACGATGTAATTGCAGTAGGCAGTATGTTTTTGGCATCATTGGGCATAACAACCTTTCAGCATATTGTAATTCAAGTGTTCTGAGCGATAACTAGACTTCTGCACCTCCTCATGGCTCTGTTTTCAGGCTTTAAAGGTCCCATATTATAAAAAGTGAGATTTTCACGTCTTTTTTTATTATAAAGCAGGTTGAAGTGATATATAAATACTGTGAAAGTATTGAAACGCTCAATCCACAGGGAAATACACATACATTCAGAAACTGTGCGTTTTAAACAGGCCGTCAGGATTTCTGTCCATTTGTGATGTCACAAATATACAATATTTAGACCCTTTACACAGATTTAAACGTAAACATTCTAAAACTAGGCAGTGCTGATCATAAATGAATCAATATTCTGTTACTGTAAGGCCTATTTTCTCTCCTCAAATGTTTTCAGAAGCATCTTGTAGTGCACTGTTTATCTATAAAAATGAGAAAGTTTGCTCCGGCTGGCTGGTGGGCGGTGCTTGGTATTTCCTCAACTGATCTCAACATGGCTGCCGGCTCACAAACTTTCAGTGCACTACAAGATGTTTCTGAAAACATTTGAGGAGAGAAATGGGCATTACAGTAACAGAATATTGATTCATATTTGACCGTTCATATTTGACATATTTGACCGTTTGATCGGAGTGATTGACAGCTGCTCAGAGACCGCAAGGCTCCAGCTCGGCTCTGATTGGTTGTTTTCTGAAATCTTGCAGATCCCATTAGGAGCACGGGAGAAGACAGAGACACAGGATTTTTTTCCAATTACCTCTCTCATGCACTACTGTCAGGATATAGTGAAAAATAACCTTTTTTTTTATCATATTTGCTCCATTTCTATCCACAGCTGCTTTAAGCTTGGAGGTGTTTTTTTGAAAGCCCCGGGTGTAGAAATGTTATCGATGTTTCATCATCATCGCTATAAATATTCTGCTTGCCTTGATTACATAAGTGGAGGATAACATTGGCAAACGGTTGCTTTTAGTGGCTTCCAGCTGGCTCTTCCACTTCACTGCACCTCAGGTAGTCATGTGAACGATGGGAGACAAACAATGTGACTGGATGTGCATCATAACGGCTGCTGCACATCTAACACAAGATCAATCATTTGTCATCTTAACTTTGCACTTTAAACATGCAGCTGCCTCTAAATTGGACAGTGTTGTGTTTTTCATTACAGATGAATGATTAGTCATAACCAGAAAAACTGAAAACAGGTGAATAAGCAGCGTAAATCACTATATATATGTTCAGTATCTCTGATCTTATAGTCTCAGCGAGAGGACGGAACGCCCTCAAACTCGGTGAAGTGACCCTGAGATGGGGACACAAAGAGGCACAGGGCGTCTGCTGAGGAAGTCTACTGGCCTAGAGGCCGGCTGCGAGTCGCCTCAGCTTACTGTACAGAGCTGAGCGGCGCTGCACACATGACTGAGCAGCTCAGACACATACTGGGACTGAGGACCTACTTGAATGCTGAGAAAAACAATTGAAATGTAGCTGGAAGCCTCACAGAGAGACTCGGTGTGAAAAACATTCAATCTTTTAGTTTAGATTAGGTCACAATCGGTGGTTAACACTGTAAGCAAACGGGCAAACTAGTGACTTTCTGAACTCTATTCTCCCTGCTATCCCCTCACTCAGCATTTAGCATCCTGTCACATCAGCACATATCACCACAGTGGCACAGGACGCAACCAAACGCGCATCAAAAACACGGCTCTGTTTGCACAGTGTCCCGATCTGCACGTGGTGACCCACCCCTGGCACACTTTTGTGTGTTTTTCCATTTTGTCTCACTGCAGTCTTCCTGACTCCATGAGCTGTTATATATTTGTTTTCTACTGATAATCAGACCAGTGTGTGTTTTGAAAAGCCACCGCCCATCCACTCTCTACTGTGTGGCGTCACCATTCAGATCAAAACCACCAATAATACATACTTGTGTTTACATAAGCCCCGAGCTAACGTAGCTAAGTGGCCTTGTTAAGCAGGAACACATTGATTAGGTGTCAGAGTCGACACCCAGAGGCCATGTTCTCAAGCTGAATCCCCTCCTCTGACTCACGCTTCTCTCCCTTTTGTTTGCAGCCTTGCCTTTGGGACGCTCTACCCGGCATACTCCTCATACAAGGCAGTCAAAACGAAGAATGTGAAGGAATATGTGAGTATCACCTCTAATTATTTAATCACCGCAGACCGTTTCTGACTCGTCTGCTTTGTTTCACTCTTGGGATATTTTGCTATTTTTAAGTTTTAAATGCAAATTGTGAGAAGGAATATAATACAAAGCCTGCAGATAGACTTTAGGCCAGGCACTCACGACATAGTTTAATAGGAGGACACATATTAATCACCTGGAGTAATTTTTGTTTAGATGTTGGCCACTAGTGCTGTCCTCGACTGAAGAAATTCTTAGTTGACTAACATTCATATGATTTTGTCGACTAATCGACTAATAGTTGCAATAGTTGGCCACACTGACTATTCTATGTCTTTGAGCATTATCACTCAAAGACTGATAACCAAAATTTGAAGCATGTTTTCTAATGATCACAGTCTCACAGATGACCATGATAACTGGGGCACACCAACCTTCATGAAACTGGGTCACTGAGGCACCATAATTACTCTAAAAGACAAAGTAATACCTCCACATCTCTCTCCTGATTCTTCTTTTACATGGATCTTCATGTTCATGTGGGATAAAAGACGAATTGGGAATAAGCAGATAATTTTTATCCAACACCTGCAAAGAATATATGAATGTGTGCACCTCCTAATGATTACATAACAGCCTGCCGATGCTGCAGATCGTGAATACACGTCTTCTTCATCTTGTGCAGATGTTCCCAACCCAACCTAGGGAATAAATGTGATGGATCACAAGAAGATTAACTCGATAGGAAAGAATAAAAAAAAAAATACTTTTCTAAGTCAGAAAAAAATAAACTTTAAGAGGAAACAAGCTAATAGAATTGGGAACAACTGATCTGGTAGGCGTTTTGTCTGAGACTAACACCCATAGCATGTTAAGTGCATGAAACTACCAAATCCTTTAGTACCAAAATGATTCATAGTTTAAATGTACACGTCCTTATGTTGTCATGACGTCCTATAGTACCTTCAAATTTCCTCTCAGTTCACTGTTCTTTTAAAATTCAACACACATGAATACAGTTGGGCTCATTGGATCCACAAGAGTCTCAGCTTTACAGTGATACCCAATTTATGTAATTTAAGACTGTTTAGGGACGTTAGTATGCAGAAATATTCAAACACATCATTTTAGAAACACATACAATATTCACATATACACACAAAAATAAAATAAAAAAATTAGGGAGATTAAAAAAAAGAACATCGCCAATGTAAACCTTTTTAATAGAGCTCCCGATTGGTCAAAACTTAAACAGGAATTAAAATTCCAGAATATAATGTATATAATAATTTAATTTAATTTAAAGATCCCATATTATGCTAATTTTCAGGATCATACTTGTATTTTGTGTTTCTACTAGAACATGTTTACATGCTGTAATGTTCAAAAAACCCTTTATTTTCCTCATACTGTCGGCCTGAATATGCCTGTATTTACCCTCTGTCTGAAACGCTCCGTTTTAGCGCATTTCGACGGAATTGCGACGAAAGTGCAACAGAATTGCGTTGCTAGGCAACAGCTTGGGTCCATGTGTACTTCCTGTTAGCTGATGACATTCACATACACTGCAACAGGAAATAAACTGGGACACATTTAGAATGTTTACGTTTAAATCTGTGTAAAGGGTCTAAATATTGTATATTTGTGACATCAGAAATGGACAGAAATCCTGACGGCTTGTTTCAAATGCAAAGTTTCTGAATACGGGCTGTGTGCATTTCCCTGTGGATTGAGCGTTTCGATACTTTCACAGTATTTATATAAGACTTAAGCCTTCTTTATAATAAAAAAACATGAAAATCTCACTTTTATATAATATGGGACCTTTAATAGCTCGGCCCCATTGTCACCGATACCCGATCCAGCTATTTGAGTCAGTATCGGCCCGATATCCGATGATGCATATCAGTGCATCCCTACCTTTAAGTAACACAACAAATAAAGTGGTAATGATGTTCAGATGGAATAACCAGTGTTGCCAGTGGAAACCAGGAAAAAAAAAACCCAGTAGATTCCCTCTCGATTTTAATAAACGGGGTCCTCCGTGCTTACCTCATCATCACTGCAAGGGATGAGAGATGGGTGGTCCAGGAGGAGGAGGAGATATCAGCATCCTGGCTCTCCGCCTAGATTTGCATCGGAGAACAGTCTCCTCCTGGCTGGTTACCATGGCAACACCCCCCCTCCCCTTCCCAATTGCTACTCAAGTAGACAGCCACAGAAGGAGCGAATAAGGGATGGAGGGAGAGAGAGAGAGAGAGTGGAGGACGCCATTTTTAGAACTGATGTTTTCATCCCCCTTTCCTCTAGTTTCTGATGAGTCAAATGATTCACTGTTATGTGTGTTTATGCGGCTGCCTGTGGCCTGTCAATGCCTTTAAACACACCGTTACCATGCAGGGCTTTACTCTTAATTTTGTAACATTTGATATAGCAATATTTTTGATTATTGGATAATGTATTTTCCACTAAATCTATGGTATTGTTTTCTGAGCTAGTTTGTCTTTTAAGTGCCTCGTTTATTGCATTTCATTTAGTTTCGACGATGCCCTACATGTCCTTTGTCTCCGGGACATTATCCACGCATACTGATGTGATCTGACAGGACTTAAAACATATGTTCCATTTCTGCATTGGTATGTCTGTTTAGCCCCACGTGTCTCAGCACGTGCACACCGGATGATGTGCTATTTTTTTGTGATGTTCTCTCTCCTCACCTCTGTCTGTGTCTGTGTGTGTCCAGGTGAAATGGATGATGTACTGGATAGTGTTTGCGTTGTTCACTACTGCAGAGACGGCCACAGACCTGCTGCTATCGTGGTGAGTCAAGAGAGCTGCTCATGATCGTGACCCTCGTGCCCTACTGGCTTGAAATAAACACACTTATATAATATCAATAGTCATGTGTGTATCTAGTGCTAAGGGTTCTTGATATTTTTAGTACAATGAATCTTATTGAAGTGTCTTGTCACTTTAAAAAAATGCAACTCACACAGTTATTCAGCCTTTTTATATATCAGATCAGCGTCTTATCTTCTCTTATTGTGTCTTTGTGTACGTTTTTTCTTTCTTTTTCTTATATTTTTATTGACACTTAGCAACAAACATACTTCCATGAAATAAGTTACAGACCCTGTATACATACATCACCCACCTATGTCTGTCTAAAGTGCCATATTTTAAGATTTGTTATAGAAAAACAAAACGGTAAAAACTATGAACAAATAGGGAGTGATCTTTTCATTTCCATACAATCATAGATTTGCAAAAATAAAATCTGGCCTCAGTTCTCCCAGCGTGACACAAACAATTCCAACTTATGGTTGACGTATGCTGTTATCCTCTCCATATTTTAAATGTCCATCCGGGCATTTAAAGTTGGACTCTCCTGTGATAACCACTTCCTCGTTAAGAGCCTTTTTTACCAGCTACCAGCAATATATTTAATAAATATTTGTCTCTTTTCAACCATTCTTGAGGCTTAACTCCAAAAAATAAAGTCTTACTTTCCAGGGGAACATGACATCCTGTAAGGCATTATGAATCCCTCTCCAAAGATCTTGAATGACGGGACAATCCCAGAAAACATGGTAATGATGTGCATTCAGATTGCCACAATTTACTGGTTACAGTTACTGTCATAGTGGGATTTTCGAGAGGGTGAAGCAAAATACCTTATCAGACTTTTCCAACTAAACCCCCTCAAAAAAATGTCTTCCCTCTCCCATTTAGTTTTAATATACAGTGTTGATTGTATTTTAAGATTTAATAGCCCTTTATACACACATGAAATGATTCTAACAGTATCTGAGTTATATGCTTTTTAAAACATTTTTTATCAAACCCATCGTGTGTACCTTTTTTCAAAGTTTTCTTTTCCTCTCCTCTGTTTCATTACCCAGGTTTCCATTTTACTTTGAGCTAAAGATTGCCTTTGTGATCTGGCTCCTGTCCCCGTACACCAAGGGCTCCAGTGTCCTCTACCGCAAGTTTGTCCACCCAACGCTGTCCAGCAGAGAGAAGGTAGGAACATGACCCTTTTTTTTTTTTTAAATCTTTAAGTTCATCCCACAAATATAAACTGGTTTGCACGTCCACGTTGAAATATTCAGATTTTCCTCTTTGTACCGATGGCTTACATTGTTGTCTTTCTCTTTCAACTGTCGCCCTGTGCTGTAGGAGATAGATGAGTACATAGCGCAGGCCAAAGACAGGAGTTATGAGACCATGATGAGGTTTGGAAAGAGGGGTCTCAACCTGGCTGCCACTGCTGCGGTCACCGCGGCCGCCAAGGTGAGCTCTCCATGATCGAATAACTTGGACTAATTAATTGAAGCATGTTTTCATTAACGTTTGACATTTATAATATCTTCATTGTAGACTTCCCGTCTTAGTTCCAGATCTGTACAGATTACATGAATCTAATGATGCAGTTCACCACCGATATTAGAACGTGTTTCAAATAGAACAGACTTCAAAGCTTTGTTGTTTTGTAGAGCAAAATGAACATGAATGAGGTTTGCTAGAACATTAACCCCCTGAGAACCGCGATCCCGACTGACTTTACTGTCTTTCAGAGGCTGTAGCAGGTTCAGTGTCAGGGCTAGAGTGAAGGCACAGCTATCATATGAAACTAGCAAACCTAAGGAATCCAGTGGTACCAAGGAGGATAAATAACGCTTCAAATTTGGGCTACAATTTAGCGAGGAAAAACTGGCAAGGTCATTTTCAAAGGGGTCCCTTGACCTCTAACCTCAAGATATGTGAATGAAAAAGGGTTCTATGGGTACCCACGAGTCTCCCCTTTACAGACACGCCCACTTTATGATAATCACATGCAGTATAAATGTGTTATTTTCGCCTATAGTAAAATAGTATATTTTAATATTTCTGCATACTGGGGTTCCTAAACAGTCTTGAATGACATAAATTGGGTATCACTGTAAAGCTGAGACTCTTGTGGATCCAATGAGCCCAACTGTATTCATGTGTGATGATGTTAGTCCCCATAGGAGACATTTCATTGTAGTGAGACCATTTTTTTTAAAAACTTGACCTCACTGTATAAAATGACCTGTGGTGACCTCTAGATCAGGGGTCTTCAACGTTTTTCAGGCCAAGGACCCCCAAACTGATGGAGAGATGGAGCAGGGACCCCCTACTATATATATATTGTATAAATTTGTGTTTTATATTAAACTGGGCCTAGTGCCATGTATAAATGTACCTTGTTATTGTGCATTCAATACTAAGCTATTCAAATAATACACAGGTTCATATATTCATGTTTTTATTTTAAACATGTGCAAGGTACAGTGAGTAGATAAATTGTAATAAATAATAAAAAAAAAAATAATAAGAAGAAAATCTCGCGACCCCCCTGCAGTACCTCCGCGGACCCCCCTTTGAAGACCTCTGCTCTAGGATAATCACAGCCTCATGAAACTTTACAGCCACAAACTAGAGACCTAGAGCATTCAGAGGATGGATGGCTTTCATAGGTAGATTGACAATAAGGGGGTTTCTGAGCAGTTTACATAACAGAAGTGTTCGCCATCCAATCGCCGAAAAATTGCAATTCTTGCAGAAATCTCCAAATCTATCTAGTCTATTGTCTATCGTGGGTCTCAGAGGGTTAATAAGGACATCCTACAATTTGGTCAAAGATGCCTTGTATCAGTTCTATAGTGCAGACCAGTGATCACCCCAATGCGTCCTCAACATGTTTGGGATGAATTCACAGCTTGACATAAATTGGATTCCCTTAAGGTATATTAAGCTCGGTTTCTGACGCCCCTTGCTAGTTTAAAACAATATGAATAGACCAAATTATACCTTCAACCAAGCAGGTCAAGAGGACCAAATCCCTTACTTTACTGACTGACTCTAAACAGCAGCCTGAAGGTGCAACAAACTGTTCTTGATCTGATGTTGTCATGGGCTCGTACCAACAGTAACTTGTTGGTGCGGCCAAATCTGTGTTCTAATCTAATCGCAAATGATTACAATGACTCCAAAGTCCTACATTTACTGTAATGTTTAGTGGAAGTTTTTCAAAAGTGTTTAGACTTTAGCACATTTACACAATACTAGTTGATGCTCTGCTCAATATTAACATGCAGCTCAGTTAACTGACACTCAAGCAGAGACTCATTTATGCACTAAAATTGTGCAAAAGAAAATCTTTTCAATGAAGTTTCTTATTATTTGATCTGTCAATCAATATTATATTTAATCTCGATTAATCGCACACTTTTTATCAGTTCAAAATGTACCTTAAAGAGAGATTTGTATTTAATACTCTTATCAACATGGGAGTGGGCAAATATGTTTGCTTTATGCAAATGTATGTTTATATTTATTATTGGAAATCAATTAACAACAAAGAACAATGACAGATTTTGTCCAGAAACCCTCACAGGTACTGCATTTAGCATAAAACAATATGCTCCAATCATAACATGGCAAACTGCAGCCCAACAGGCAACAACAGCTGTCAGTGTGTCAGTGTGCTGACTTGACTATGACTTGCCCCAAACTGCATGTGATTATCATAAAGTGGGCATGTCTGTAAAGGGGAGACTCGTGGGTACCCAGAGAACCCATTTACATTCACTGATCTGGAGGTCAGAGGTCAAGGGAACCTTTTGAAAATGACCATGACAGTTTGGAACGGTATGTAGCCTCCTTCACAAAAAGCTAGTATGACATGGTTGATACCAATGGATTCATTAGGTTTTCTAGTTTCATATGATACCAGTATCTTTAATCTAGATGCAACCGCTACAACCTTGGAAAGATCATGAAAACAAATCTGCGTTAACGCGTCATTATCGCGTTAACTTTGACAGCCCTATTCATTATTGATATTTTTCAATTAATTGACCAAAAGATGCCAGAATCCACGGTAAAGCCTTCAAATCGCTTTATTTACTCAAAAAACAGCACAAAACACACAATGATATGAAATGTAGAAAACCAGCAAATCCTCACATAATAGTTGACTAGTCATTGCAGCTCTAGATGATACAGTCGGGAGAGTGTCATGCCCATTTCAAGTGGTGGAAAAGCTTAAATGGCATAACAGTAACATAAAGTTGTTTGTACAAGAAATAAATAGGACATTTAATATTGAGAACTTTGGCTGCACAATTGCCATCAAATTCTGTCCTATATTGTCAGCCTTCTGTAGATCAACTTAAAACAGTTAGTGTTTCACTAAACGTGAGAATTAGCAAATCAAATTTTATTTTTAAATGACCTATTCCTTTAAGACATGAGTGATGCAGCTGTAAGGCTTGATATTCTCACGCTGTCTCCTGTCTGACGTGTCTGTGTTTGTCTTTGCTGTGATGCCCAGGGGCAGGGCGTGCTGTCGGACAAGCTGCGGAGTTTCAGCATGCAGGACCTGACTCTCATCAACGCCGAGGACGAGCTGGATCTGCACACTACAGACGCCCGCAAGAGACGGGACACCATGGACGAGATGAGCTCGGGGTCCAGCACACTGCCCCGGGCCAAGAGCACCGCTGCACGGCAGAGTAAGGCCTCACGACACACACACACAACACACACACACACACTGCTTCATTAGCAGCTAGTCAGGCCATGTGGAGTCATGTGATTTTTAAAGCACTGCAGGATGGCAGGGAGGAGGAGGAGATGCAAAGAAGTGTGGAGTGGGGGGGGTGAAAGCATGTGATTCCAGTGGGAGGAGAAGCTTGGAAGGAGGACTCTTTGTGTCTCGCTACAGTGCCGGCTGGCGGGCTGTGTGGGCCTGACGAGCTGTGAACTGAATACAGAGAGAGAGACACAGAGGCAGTGAAACAATGAACGAAGTGGCTCATTTTGATTCATACTTACAGAGAAACCATGAGCAACTTCAAAACCCAGTCAGAGAGAAAGATGGAGCAACACACTGAAGTGAAAGAGTCAAACAGCTAGAGTTCAAATAAAGGGTAAGGTAATATAGTGAAGAGCAGCACACAGCCACTTCTCAAGCCTAAGGGCCCTATTTTAACCATTATATGCTGTTTTAGCATAGAATTATTAAATAATGTTTATAATAAAGTAATTTTTGATAACCTTTGAGGTAAATATCGGGGTAATTTGGCAGTAATTCCAAAGAAATTTCAAATACTTGCTAATTTCCGGACCTGTAAAATGAAGTATTACCGATAAAATGGTCAGTATTTCACCAATTTTATTTTTTACTATCCCTTTAATCATGTCATGACCCCTCAGATTAATCCTGCAACCCCCTTACTACACAACACGTTTGGGAACCACTGCTGTAGATGGTTAAAGTTTGTATTGGGGACTTCCAGTCTTAGTGAAAGAGGAACATGCTGCAGCACCAGAGTCGTTCAAAGCGCTCTCTGCTGCTCATGTAGCTTTTGGTGTGAGTGCACTAAACTGGATGCACCTATGAGGATCCTCTCTTGACTTTTTATTAGCACATTTCTTTATCCAGATACTGTAATGGTGGCTGGGCAGGAGAGACTCCTTTACCAACATTTAACTTTAAAACTGGTGGAAACAAAACTTGTATGTTGAAATGTGGCCACCGGGTGGCGTTAGAGGCTGTGACTGCAGTGATGTACCGGTCTGCAAATGCACACTTTTGGATATTTGCTTCAGTCTTTTTTAATTAAAGGGAACGGAGTTTCATCTATTTAGTACTTTAATGTTTATAGAATTTAATCCTTTTGGTTCAGAGGGAATGAAATGCATAGATCTGAGTTCAATCTCTCAGCTGTCTGGTGAATCATCTGATGATCTGAGCTAATCTCCCAGTGAGTGACCAACAATTTTTTTTGTCCAATCCTTGCAGCCCGCTCTTTGGCGGCCGCCGCAGCCCTTGCTGACGAGACGTCATCCCAACACAGCTCTGACCAATCAGACACGAGAACTGAACACTCTGATGAAGACGCTGGAGAGAAAGCCCCCAAACGCGCCACCACTGTCAAGGCAACCAAGAAACCTGCTGCTGCTAAGACGGAGGTAGGACCAATGAACACACACACACACAAAGAGCAACACAGGGCGAGACAAGGCTGACTCATCTGATGGTTTTAACTAGAAAATAGTGTTTAAGAAAGGCATTTTGAAAGAAAGATATATTATATTATATATAATGTATTATATAATATATAATATGATATTATATTTTGTTATACTATATATAATTTATTATATTATAATTTATTATATATTATATATCATAAATATATAATTTATGATATATAATATATTATATATAATTTAATATATTATATTTAATAATATATAATATTATTATATAATATATTATAATATTATATATAATATAATATAATATTTAATAATATATAATATTATATATGATATTATAATATTATATTATAATATTTTATATATTATTATATTATAATATTATATATATCCCAAAATGTTTTATATCTTCAACTGTGCAATAATGACTTAACAGTACAATAATTTAGTGCATTAATTCAGCTGTACAATAATCTGGTTTACTCTGGCTAATTCTTTCATTTTTACACAATTAATGATAGATCCTATTTTTCATCATTATTATTTGCAGTGTTAAACATATTTCATATTTGTATTTTCTAATGATTTCTCTATAGGACCTTTTGTGTGATATCATAAAACTTGATGTGTCACCCGACTTTAGTCAAACTGTTGGACCTCCTTTCCATTTTTAATGATTGATTGTTGGCTTTCTCCTTAATTTCCGTCTGTCGTTTAATCAACAACTTTAATTATTCCTGTTGCTCTCCTCTCTCTGCAAGACTCAAACCAAGACGGTGAAGAAGCCAGCCAAGAAAAAGGCCACGGCTGTCAGCGCGGAGACGCCACCATGAGGCCTGCTGTCCACATCCACCGACCTACGCCCTCACTCCACCCACAGCCTGTAGGCCTCTTCTTCCTCCGTTTGGTCTCCACACAAACACACACTGTAAATATGTCGAGCACTGAAACGGTGTCACTCTTGCTGGGGTTTTAGAGTAAAGTGCAGGTTTTGTTTTTTTAGCAGAATCTGGGCACCTTTAGGTTGTGAACTGCTCTTTTCTATTTTACTGGGTTGTTGCATATTTTCTGTGAGCTCATCCCAGATTTAACAGTCTGGGATGTTTCTTTTAGTCTGATAAGGGTTAGTTATACATCCATAAATGCTCCTTTAACCCCTAGACGTTTGATTGAATTATCTCCAGTAAGATGTCACATTCTTCTCCTAGTTATCTAGATTCCCTTATGTGTCCTCTGGGCTACTCCTGCATGGTTTCAGTTTAAAAAAATAAGAATCTCACCTTCTCGGTGCGTCGCAGGATACAAGTCTGGGTCCTCATCTGGACCGGACCGTGAAGGTATATCTCCTCAGATGTTGTCTCTGGAGCACAAACATCACAAAAACAGTTGGCTCTAAGTTTATTGTGCCTGAGGTAGTTATTTTTCTTTTTTACTGAGCAGTAAGAAGGTGGTTGACCTCAACTTTAAGGCATTGGCCAATAGTTATAGACATCCTAATTACTGTTTCAGACCTAATAGTTCCCACTTTTAACTACAGCTCAGCTCATGCCAACTGTTTTGGTTCCCTATTTTAACCTTAATTTTAACCTCTTTGACTGCATCTTAGGCCTCACAGCTTGTGGAGGAGTTTAGCTTCCCCGTCTGTATACCTCTGAGTGAGTCTAGCTCTGCTAAGTTCAGGTCTCACTTACGGCAACTTTCTTTCTCACTGCTTTTTAATGTGACTTTCACGTCACATGTACAGTACTGGTGGTGACGGGAGTGGTTTGTTTAGTCGGCTGGTTATCCTATATCTAGACTTCACTCCCTTATTTTTACTACACCTCTGTTTTCTCCCGTTCTTTTGGTCATGTGATATATTAGTAATAAGTAATGATCAGTTGTGCATAGCCGGGGGCCTCTTAAGGTTAATGCTGTAAACTCCCGATAAATGCAGTAGTCATAGAAGAGTTGCCGGTTGTTTGTGAGGTAACCTGCTTTCACCACAGTAAGTGATGTCTGTATATTGTTTGCGTTCAAGTTCAACATTAGAAAGTCACGGAGTAGCTCTGCACTTTCTCACTCCTTTTTACCCCGCTGTGTGGTGACACGCTGCTCTCTTTGTAATATTTATACTATCGCAGAAGCCAGGATAAAGCGAAGCAATATGGAAGTAATTAAACCAAAATCAGGAGACATACCTGTGCTGTTGTTCCAGATGTAGAGGAAGTGTTTCTAAACAGACTGGACTTTAGTTTTGGGATGGGCTCTTCTGGTTGCACTGGGTGTGGTTTCTTCTGAGTCCTTTAATGAGAGATTTAAAAGCATGAGACTACTTCTGCTGTTTGCAGTGTGACACTAGTTTAAACCAATAGAGGGAGACAAACCCCACCTCACAACTTGTTGGCAGAGTTACTAAACAATATGTAAACACAGTGTAAATAGTAACCTTGACTGTATATACAGAATGAGCTTGCTTGCCTTATTCATTCTCTGGGCTTAAATCCATTTACTTAAAAAAAAAAAAAATCGTAGTCTTGACAAATCGTATGATCTTAAACTGGAAGAAGCGCAGACTCTAAGTGATTTTTTGTTGTATTTTTAACATGTTTACTTGTATTTTTTCTTGTTAATTTAACTCCTCTCCATCACTAAGTAGGGAATCTCAAGATGCGTATAAACTGATGTTTGTACATCCACATTCTGCTCTGTACTCTACTTAGTCTTTTAAGGCCCAAAAGTTGAAAACAGACTTTCGACTTAATTTAACGTTTGCACTCAATGAAAATACCCTGTATTTTTATCTTGTGTTTATACCATTTTTGGATATTTGTTTGTTATTTTCTGTTTGAAATCAGTATTGTATACAGGGATGCTCATTTGTATATTATTTGTGCCAATTCTCAAAGCTCCATGTCAAAAAGGGTTACAGTGTGTGTGCTGGGACAATGTTATCTATAACAAGGACATGTATCAGTAATAAAACTACTAATAAAGGAAATCAAATGTTACCAAGTATTGAATTATTAAAATTATTAATACACGTCGGCGTGAAAGAACCGACGTGTGAAGTCTTTTTTATGCATCCTAAATTCCTCAAATGTGTTCGAAAAAAAGAAAATTAACGCACAAAAATCCAAAATGCTGACTTTATGCCGGGTGAAAAAATGTGATATGTTCTTAAACAATGGAGCAATGATCCCACCAAATTGTGTGAACATCAAAAGAAATTTATCCAGACCGTGGCGTACCTTTCGTGGCTCTATGGAGCCCTCTGGTCACACTTGAGTCCAATCAAAAATGAAGTGTGTGCCAATTTTCATGAGATTTCGAGCATCCTAAGCGGCTAAAATAAATGTGATTGCGCTGCGGAAAAGTATTATTTTACAAAAACAACAAGAAGTTCCTCTCCCTTTCAGTGCTTTATATACAGTATGTACGTATATACGTACATACTGTATGTATATATGTATGTTTATACAGTATATATATACAGAGTATGTATGTATACATATATACTATGACTTTTTTTGCATTTTTATTACATACTATACTATGAATATTTTCAACATACTATGACTTTTTTTTCGACATACTATACTATGACTTTTTAAAAAACTATTACAACATACTATAACTTTTCTTTGCATTTTTACGACATAGTATACATTGACTTTTATCCGTTTTTCGACATACTATACTATGACTTTTTAATTTTTTTTTCGTCATACTATGCTGTGACCTTTTTTTCGACATGGTTATACTATGACTTTCTAAAACAAAATTTCGTCATACTATACTATGACTTTTTAAAATTTTTACAACATACTTTTCTTTGCATTTTTACGACATAGTATATATTGACTTTTATCCGTTTTTTCGACATGCTATACTATGACTTTTTTCGACATGGTTATACTATGACTTTTTAAATTTGTTTTCCAACATGCTATACTATGACTTTTTTTTCCGAAATGCTATACTATGACTTCTTTCCACATGCTATACTATGACTTTTTTCAATTTTTCAACATACTATAACTTTTCTTTGCATTTTTATGACAGTATAGATAGACTTTTATCCGTTTTTTCGACATACTATACTGTGACTTTTTTTTTCTGACATACTATATTGTGACTTTTTTTCGACATGGTTATACTATGACTTTTGAAATTTGTTTTTCGACATACTATACTATGACTTTTGAAATTTTTTTGAATATATTATACTATGACTTTTTTTGAGATGGTTATACTATGACTTTTTCAAAAAAATAATTCGACAAACTATACAATGACTTTTTTCGACATACTATGACTTTTTAAAACATTTTTACAACATACTATACTATAACTTTTCTTTGCATTTTTACGACATAGTATACATTGACTTATCCGTTTTTGACATACTATACTATGACTTTTTTTTTCGACATACTTTACTATGACTTTTTTTCCCGACATACTTTACTATGACTTTTTTTTTTTAATTTTACAACATTCTATACTATAGCTTTTCTTTGCATTTTTATGACATAGTATAGATAGACTTATCTGTTTTTTCGACATGCTATACTGTGACTTTTTTTCAGTCATACTATACTATGACTTTTTTAATCTTTTTTCAACATACTATACAATGCCTTTTTTTTTCGACATACTACACTAAGACTTTTTTCGACTTACTATACTATGACTTTTTTTTATTTTTCGATATATTATACTATGACTTTTTTCGACATACTATACTATGATTTTTTGCATTTTCATGACATACTATACTATGACTTTTTTTTCGACATGCTATATGATGACTTTTTTTGTCTAATCAACTTTCCCTTTAAATGCAGTATTGTGCTGGAGCTCTGGTGGCTGATCGACACAGGAACGAGATGGCCACGCTGATCGTTGGTTCCATGGGCTGGAGGACGGGAAATAATGTTTTTGTGGAACTGTGAGCTAAAAGCAACGAGACCTTGTGCGCCAGAAAGACCACGGCAGCAGAGGCTCATCGTCGAATAGTTGTGTGTTTGTGTTGAAAATGTGTGAGATCAGTCTGAAGAATAAAACTATCATTGTTCGCTGCAATCTGCCTCTCTGTGTCTACATTGACATAAAATACTATGACTTTTCGTCATAGTATAGTATGTCGAAAAAAGTCATAGTATAGTATATCGAAATATTTTCCGAAAAAAAAAAAATCATAGTATAGTCTGTCGAAAGATTTCATGAAAAAAACGTCAAAGTATAGTCTGTTGAAAAAGTTCATGAATAAAAACGTCATAGTATAGTATGTCGAAAATTTCATGAAAAAAAGAGTTATAGTATAGTATGTCGAAAAGTTTCATGTAAAAAAGTCATAGTATAGTATGTCGAAAGTTTCATGAAAAAAATAGTTATAGTATAGTGTGTTGAAAGATTTCATAAAAAAGTCATAGTATAGTATGTCGAAATATTTTCCGAAAAAAAACCTCATAGTATAGTATGTCGAAATATTTTCCGAAAAAAAAAATCATAGCAACGAAGTCGAAAAATGTCATGAAAAAAAACGTCATAG